>JAMLFT010000885.1:0-35714 GCA_026544285.1 Pachyrhizus erosus | reverse complement strand
ATTCAAATTTCTAATTACTATTCTTTACATATTTAAAGTTTATTTTAAATTCTATTTTTAACCTTTTTCCTAATTTTCTAACTAGTTTTCTATTATTTAACTATTTACTTTATTTACAATCAAATAAGAATATATTTTTATTCATAAAAAAAAAAATGGGCTGTTACAATTAGGACCAAAGCTTGAATTCTTCTCTACAACTAAATCTTGATTTGAATTAGTTAATAAAAGCTTTCACTAACTATGTTCTTAATAAAACCAAAGATTTTTTATAAAGAAAAAGAAATCTAAAGAAAGAATCAATTCACCACACTCTTGATTTTATGTCATTGATCCAATACAAGATACACTAGGTAGCATAAGATAAGGTATGTAGAGATAGAGAGGAAGGTGGTTTGGGGATTAAGAATTTAAGGACCTTTAATTTGACTTTACTTTGGTAATGGAGGTGGAAAATTATGTATGAAAATCAATCATTATGATAACAAATTTTAAAGTGTAAGTACGAGAAGGTTGGTAGGGAGTGAAAGGTTAGGGATAAGACATGCTCTAAGTTATAAATTGATATTAATTCTTTGGAGGAGGTATCTAACCATTTTTGCCAAAATTGATTTTCAAGCAAGGTGTAGAGAAAGATTGGAGAAAAAAGGGAAACTTTTTCTTTAGCATGATCTGTAGGTTGAAGGTAAAACTTTAAAGGAATAAAATAGATAATTTTTATCAATAGTAGAAGATAAAAAAGTGTGGGTGGTTGTCGTAAGAAGTCATAGAGAAGTAGTTGGACATGGATTTAGAGTTTCTAGAGAAGTTTGTTTCAACGAGAAAATGAATTGGTAAAGTTAGAAGGTGAAGTGAGATATATGAAAATGATAATTGGTGACGACGACAAATGGATATGGAAGTAGGGAATTGGGCATTATACAATGAAATATGCTTACAAGGTTCTCATGGCTAAACATACGAGAAATACAAGGGAGTTTTTTTAAGATGTGGCTTAAATGTGTTGTATCGAAGGTGCAACTTTTTGTATGAAAATTAGTGTTGTATAAGATACCTATTCTCCAAAATATAACTCATTAATAAACCTATTTTTGTATATGAAATGTTGTGCCTTTTTGCTCTATTTTTGTTACATTTTGAATTTATTTTGTGGCAAACTCACAAGTATTGTTAATTGTGCAATAAATAAGTACTCGTGGAAATAAAAGGAAAATGAGCCCAAAAATTAATAATTTGAGTCAAAGTAGAGTAACATAGTTATGTTGGACATTTAGTATGGTTGTTCTAAGACACACAATGTGGAACAACTCCTTCATGAAGAAGCATAATCATGATACATTTAGCACAATTATGTTGGATAGTAGCATGGTTGTGCTAAATTAAGTATAGTTGTGCTTGAATTGTGGTAATAAAGGACTAGAATTAAAAGTTTTTTAGCATGACTCTATTAGGGACAACATAGTTGTGCCACTTCTCAATATAGTAAAGTTGAAAGGAAACATGATTATTAAATTTGGATTTGTATTTAGTTGCTTAAGTAGCACGATCGTGCTAAAAAGAGCACAATTGTGTTAAGTTCCACAAATCTACTTTACATTTGATATTATAAATAGAAAAGTGGAAGTAGGGGTTTTGGGTATCTTTTACTATGTTTACAGAAATAAAATGCTTATTGAGGAACAATGCTTATTAAAGATATTGATGATAGGAAAGAATGTTGAGATCATTATGAGGGCTCTTTCTAGTAAAAAAAATTTCTTGTAATCTCTATGTGTAATTTGATTGTTTTACGCTTTATTGTGCTTATAGCTAGCTAAAACTCTTAAACTAAGATTGTGATGTAGTTATATTTGTGTACCACAATGATTATTTATATAAAATTTCTAAGTTTTTATTTGATTAAATTATTTCATTGCTTTGTATTGTTATATTATAACTAATCACTTTAATTGAAAGTTAATTCTTTGTTCGTGATCATCTACTTATAATTAATGAAATTATAAAATAATTGAACTCGTATAATATGCATGATCAAACTTATTGTGTGAATTTTCAATAAGATTAATAAATTTTAATCAACTTCTTCATGCTTTAACTCTTACCTTAATTTGAAACTTATGTCTATAAAAAAAACTTAAAACTTATATAAATAACTAAGAATTAAATTAGGAAGAAAAAACATAGTTAAACCTTGACCAAAAATTAATTAATGAATTTAAGAGATTATTGACTTTTACGACTAATTCAAGAATTTTGTTGAAATGAAAATTGGGTAAACTAAAATATTGCGAAATCACAATTGAAAGATTTCCTATTTATATGTTCATTTGATTAAAACTATTTACTTTTTTTTTTCAATCTTCTACAAAGTGATTGAACATCTTTTCTCCATTTGCTAATTCAAAACCTAATTGTTTGATTTACTGCAAATTAGATTATTTTGAAATTTTCATTAGTCTTTTGTTTCATTCCATTATAAAATATGCAAATAATGGAACAATATTTTTGTCTTGTCCTGTTCCATTCCATCCCATTTCATTATATTTTGATCCATTTTTTTATCACTGATCCAAACATAACCATAATTAAAAAAATTAGAAAAGATGAATAAAGGCAAGAGAGTCTGATGCTCAAGCTAGAAACTGACAATGATCTAAAAAAAAATTCATTAATGAAGTTCAAGTCTTTGCATATAAGTGAAAAAATATTCATTAATGTCGACCGAGTTATTCTTAACAATTTTTTTTTTCAAAACTATAGAATTATCAACTATCTAGTTGTCACTAATTATATCAATCTTATATAAGAATGACAGTGAGACATAATAGATACAAGTAGATTCTTTCGTCACTCTCTGATATTCGAACAATTATTTGTTAAAGCAAGTATTTACAAATTTATAATTATCCGCATGATATTCACAAATATTTCTGAATATTTAATAAAATGCAAATCTTAAAGAAGTAAAATAAATATATATAGTTATACTAAAATAAATTATTTTAAAAATAAATTTATATTAAAAATAAATAATTTTAAAATATAAATTTATAAAATAATAAATTATAAAAAATAAATTTATTTATAAAAATAAGATTTGAGTAATTTTAATTTTGGGTACCTCAGTATTCTAGAATCTTAGGTAGGTACTAGTTAATCTTTTTCATTTTAAATTTGTAGCAACTTTTACATGTAGATATAACATACTTGAGGTCTTTTTTGTGATTCCTAGTTAAGTGGCCTTTAGTAGATATTTGTTGTTATTTTGTAATATATATATACATATATATATATATAATGACACTCTACAAGTTTTATATAAATTATACTTAATATTATTTTTATTTTTTTTACACTAATTTTTTTAATGTTTAAAAATATTATACTATCACCCTTGAATATTAAAAAATATTACACTAATATCTTCTTATATATTAAATTAATATTTCTATTAAAAAGAGTTAATATAATAATTAAAAACTAATTACTTATACAATTCGAAATTTTTTTAAAAGGTAATATTATAATTTACTGTTTTATAAATTTGTTGTAGTGTTTAAATAATTTACACTTTCAAATAATTTTCACTGTAAATTACCCTTTCAGGAGCTTTTACTTTAAACATATATATTACTACCAACATGAGTAATTTTCGTTAAATATATAAACATTGGATTTGATAGATTTCTACTTTACTAATATATATATATATATTGCAAACTAAACTTAATAAATATATAAATAAATCAAATTTCATAGCTTATCAAGCCTACAAAAATTATAGAAGAAATTATTAGATAATTTTAAATCATCATTTGTTTCGATCAATTTTCATATGATATGTAATTAAATATTATTAATTATTTTTTTTAAAATTTAAAAACTTAAACACATATTACATAAAATTTGATTGAGATCATGAATATGTGGTGATTCAAAATCATCCAATAATTTTTAAATTTAGAAGGTTTGGTAATTTTGATATTAATTTGAATCTCACAATTTTATTCTTTAAAAATATTTCAAAAATTAAAAATTATATTTATAAATTATCATTAATTTCGGCTCATAAATGATGTAGAACTTTAAGATGTACTGAAATATTAACTAATATATACCTGTATATTTCACCAGTATTTTTCGCTCACATAAATAAAAAAATAAATGTAAACGTTTCAAATTATAAGAGGTATTCATAATCAGTTCAGACTTCAGAAAGATATTTAAGATTATAAAAATATACATTGTTAATTTAAAAATATACAAATTTAAAATTATACAAAGAAAAATTAAAAATGACGTGTACACTTTCTTTCAGAAAAAATGAATTATGAAATTAAGTTATTCAAACAATTGTTTTAATTTAAAATATAGAAATTAACCTGCTTACAAGATAATAAAATATATAAATAATAATAGATATTTTTGTGAGGAAACAGAGGAATGTGACCCATTCCCATCATAGGTCCCCTTTGGGTAACAGAGAGAAAACACTGATTGATTACTCATAACTAGTGAGTTGGTCAAGTATATTTTCCTAAATACCTACAATTAATCATGATCTTATTTTGCTATTTATATAGCACAACAGTTGGTGCATTTTGATTGATTATGGTCTTCAATGAGTCCAATCCCATTAGTTGTACTATTTAGCTTCTGAAAGGATCATGCAGTTAATAGTTAATTAACAAAAAGTACCCATTAAGGTATTTAGTTTTGTCCTTGATTGGTATTTTGTCGTATTCAAATTTTGTGCTAATTTATCTGCATTTTGGTTTCCCACAATTAGATGGTTTGGGCTTCTTTATAGTGGAGCAATAGTACTAGATCATATACCACCACATATGTCTCTATCGCATTTTGGTACAGGTATCGATTCTCCCACACAACCTAGCACGATTTGCAGGAACCTACAAACTTTAGTGTCAATTTGATGAGTGTGGATTATTATAGGAAAAAACTCAGATCCAATTTTTTAAGTATTTTTAGTATTCTTTTAATTATAATATCGAGTTTTATCTAAAAACTTTTATTTAATTTTAATTGAAAAATAATGTTAAAAGTACCTAAAAAATTGTAACTAATTTTTATCCTTATTTTAGTCTATAAGTTTTGTTTTTTCTATTCCGTTTGGTGAGTTTCAAGCATTTGTTGTGAAAATAAAATGTTTGCAAGTAATAAAATTATTGATGCTCAAGGTGAACCAAAGTGTGAACAAAAAGGATTTTTCTCCATTAAAATAAAATATTTAATCTATGGAGTAAAATAAAGAATTATAGTTATTGATTAAATTATTATTTATTATACATGTACATATATTTAAATACAATCTTAATGATGATTTTTCAATCAATAACTATAATTTACTCTGTAATGCAAATCTTTCACTTTAGAAGAATCAGATATGAAATTTAGACTTAATAAGTAACAGCAATTCTACACCACAAGTATAAATTTAAAAAAGTAAAAAAGAAGAATAACCAGTCCACAACTGTAGGTTAAAAAAAAAAGGAAGAACCAAAGTATCATAGCAAATCCACTGACCAATTTCACTTTTGATGCAATGTCTATTATCTTTAGAAAGATCTTTCATCAAACGGCTGTGATGATTCTCTGATGAATTTACTGATCCAATGATTGGCCAGCATACGATCAGATAAGATCTGCTTCTAAACATTTTGTCTTGAGCTTCCTGCAGTCTGTGCTCCCTTCAACTTGGTATTACCCAAATCAATTGTAAAACTATACCTTAAAATTCCTCCATGTGTTGGTCCCAAAACCAGCTCTTCGTTTACATTGGGTAACAAATGTACAAGTATAACTCAAACAAAAGTAAAACCAAATTCAAAAGTAAAGACCACACTTTTTTGTACAGTTAGGCAGCTTTGTCGGCAAGTTGGGCTTAATAGGACCCACTTTTCATTAATGGGAAATGAAAATACAAGTGATAATTGCCGTCTTTAAAACCAAAAGGAACCCATAAACCTTTTGTGATAAACACAAGCACTACCAATACCACCACCAAGTTACCATTATATCAAAAGCCTTATTGAGAAAGATTTATTGCCACTCTCAACCCCTTTAATTCCCTCAGCTTTCTACAACACAAGCTCTGATTTTTAGGTCTAATTTCTGACCAAAGTCAAAGATTAATCTCTCCCAATTGAAAACATGTGGCGCCTCGTGGTCGCGGTGACTAGGAAACTTCAAAACACAAAGAAGAGTTCAAGGGTAGCCGATGAGAACATGTTTGAGGCTGCAAACGGGGTTGAACTAGCCATGTTTCGACATGATAGAGGAAGAAGAGACCATGGTTGGAGTGGAATCTCACTTATCTATGGCATTCTTCATGCCCCCATATCAATTCTCTCATGTGTGTCTCATCCTCAAGCAAATGGGTCAGATGGGGTTTGGGTGTCTGGAGAATTTGTTCAGATTTCTGAAATGAATCACCTTATGGTAAATGACAGCATGAGATATGCAATTTTGATGTAGGAAGTTAGTATGTGCATATATTATATATGTAGCTTTGTAATTTGATGGTTTGGGTTTCTCTAGCTAGGGACTATATGAATTAGATTGGACTATAGCTTTCTTTTGTCCTCAATTTTCCCTTTCTTATCCTTTTTCCCCCTAGTTTGGATTATATAAACTACACTTGGTGATTGCATGAATCGGCCAAAGATGTGACCTGTCTTTGGTTTGAATCCATGTGAAAGAATTTTCCACATGTGCCAATGTTAGTAAAGAAGTGCATGTGTTTGGAATGGATAGTTATATATTAATGAGGTTTTCTCCTCCTTTTTCTTCTTTTCCTCCTCAATTTTGCTTTATTATATTGTTTTAGTTTGAAGTTTGGATCATATTAAAGAAATTTGGTGATGCTTATGTGTATTATTTTGTCTAGAAGTCTGTAAACTTTGGTTTCAATAAAAGCTTCTGTCATGACTTTTACCCAAATCATGGTATGAAAGTTCCTACAGAAATTCTAACTTATGCATGGTTCAGCCAAAGATATTAGCTATACCTTTTGTTTGAATCCATGTTTCCTCATGTGCTAATGTTAATATATTTAGTAGTACCTATGTGTCTGGAATGGGCAATTATGTAAAAGTTTTCTTCTTTTTCTTGTGCTATATTTTTTCAAAATAATTTACAGGGAATATTTTGTTAGTGCTGAAAATTAGAAATACATGGCCAGATTCTTGTCCTGCTATCTATAAAGGAAAACGTTTTGTTATAATTGAGGATTTGAATTATTTGGCCTGATTCATGCCTTGGAAAGAAAAAGAAAATATTAAAAGAGTTTGGCTTTAAGTTGTATATTTTATTTTATTTTGTTGTCTTGCTGTTGGCTTCATGAATAAGTATTGATATAAAATATTAATGGGCCACTTTGTATTTGAATAGTTGATCGTTGATTCATGTTTTGAAGCTCATGTCTGGTCACTGTTCTTATGTGTTCTTAAAGCTCAACCTCCAAAAGTGTTTTCATTTATATATGGCTAACAATTCAAGTGAAGATGGATAATTTATATTGGTTTGTGTTTTCTTATACAACGAATCATGACTAGTTGGGAGGTGTCTTAAGGATGCCCCAGTGGAAAAGAGAATTTGTTAAAGTAATTAATCTAAAGCCATAAGAACAGATTGAATAATCAATTATGATATAATTAAGCATGAAGTGGCATGGGTAGGTGGAATTCAACTTGGTTCTTTTTAATTATTGCCAGCATGTTTAAGGATTAATCGGATTAAAAGTCTCTCTTTTCTCAACATTTAGATTTTAGTTCTCATTTTCATAATGACTGTGATATTCAACTAGTCCAAATGAGTCAATACATTTTCCCTTATAATCTCTTTGATTTAACAAATAACCAAATATTAATTTGGACAAATATTTTAAACTTGATTGATCATTCTTAAAACCTATCCAGGCACGCGTCTTTTTCATTTCATGACGTCGACAATGTCTTTTGAGCTTTTAGATTAAATCAAATCAATTTATTTGCTTTATCTAGTTATCCACTTGAATAATACATTTACTTTTCTTAATTATTGTAATTAATATTTAAATTTCTTCAATCAATATTAAATACAATAATATATATACAAATAATTTTTAACTTAATTTGTATTAACTATACTGATTTTAAAATTTTTTAAGATAAAAATTTAAAACATGTTTATTTTTATTTTTAACTTGTATTTTTTTGTGAAATATAATTTTTAAATATTTTCATTTTATATTTTTATGTCTTACATATATTTATAAACCCATACAGCATACAGAATGCTTTTATAGTTAATTACATTAAATTTTTCGTTGAAGTCATGTTATTGTGAATGTGATGTGAAAGTGAATTTGGACGTTTGCTGCGTGAATAAAGACAGACTTCAGTTAGGCTTTTGGCACTAAAAAATCAATTTGGGAATCTCAAAATTGAAAATGTCGTTTTCAATTTCAATAGGATTTATCCACTGATGTAGATCTCTCTTTCCAACTCTTCTATTTAGGCTTTAGATTCAACTTGTTGATCACATTAATAGTCACTATAAGAAAAGATTTGATCCTAGTTAGGCTTAGCAAATTATTATATATATTATAAAAGATGTGGGAATAAGTTCTAGGAGTTATCCCAAACACTCTTAAATCCCAAGATGCTGATATTAATTTAACCATGGATTCGAGGACCGTGATTATTGGGGAATTAGTAATGCTATTCCTACATTTTTTGATAACAATTTGTACAATTTAAAAGAGAAATAAAAAAGACAAATTATTAGATAAAATGAATGATGTGATGTAAATAAAAAAAAGAAGAAAGTGTTGTTTAAATGAATCTCACTACAACCCACCACTTCTTTTTATATTTTACAACAACTCTTCTCTCCTTTGTTCAATTTTTAAAAAACTAATTATCAAATAGGTCTCATAAGTTATATTTGTATCTCATATCTATATCGATTTATTTTAATTTGAGAACCGCTAAATTTTTATATCTTTTATCTATATCTATTTTAATTTGAGGAGTTCTAGTATATACTCTTTCTAACATATAATTTCTTATAGATTAAAATGCAATGAAAAATGCAAATTTATGAGAGAGATTTTTTAAATATGGAGTAAGACTTACAGAATTTTATGATTTCTAACCATTTTCATTTCATAAAAACACATGTATTAAAATGAGTATATTATTCGAATTTATCTTTTCATTTGCTTTCTGTTTTTTCATAGATCATAGTAATGGTAATCAGTCTCAATTTGAATTTAATTTTTAAATTTTTAATTATTACATACCATAGTAAAAGAAATTCTATGTCTCGATTCAAATATATTGTTTTCATAATTTTCTTTATATTAAAAATTTATCTCTTTAATTATTTTCGTCTAACAAATTTTATAATATTCACTGAATAAATAATATATACAGTATCATTCAATTACAAATCATTATATATTTTATATTTTTTACAACATATATATTATTATACTTTGACAATACGTGTTTATTAAACTTATTAATAATGAAAACGTATACCATATTCTCTTTAAATTATTATTTTTATCTGAAAATACTCATGAACTATACGAAAAACTTGATAGTCATATTGAACTTCCGTCTACCTATATTATGCCTCAACCCACACCCGTTTAGGGTACAAAACAAATGCTATTAGTGGGCACATAAATACTATGTGAAAAACACATGATATATATGTGAAGACCCAATAAAAAATAAAAAATAAAAAATAAAGGAGTTGACTATGATTGGTTAAAGGAACAAATGGCATAAACTATTCTGGTTCCGCAGATAAAATACCTAACAAAGGTGGTTTGTTTAATAGCTAAACAAATAAGCTTGGTTATTTAAATGTGTTGAGTTTAAATTTTGTAAAATTAATTAATATTAATAACTCGTGAATAACTCATAAATATGTGCCAATAAGATATATTCGAATTTTAATTATTATGTTTAACTAAAACATTACAATTTTGTCTATTACCACCTTAAATAGATAGATAGATCAACTATTTACTTTATTTTTATTTTTATTTTAAATGCATGGCCATACATTATTTTCAATGAAATCTACTCTTTTCATCACAAAAGAATTAATCCCAATCTTATTTCATTTTTATTTAAAAATTATATTTTGTTACCATTTTACATTAAATTTTTTTAGCATAAATTTATCTATTAAATATTAAATTAATAAACAAATTTTTATTCAAATTGAAATTTGACAGACCTAATGACCCAAGCTCAACACTTAGAAATTTTTATCCAAGTTAAACTCAACTTTTAATAAGTTTGAATTCTTCAAATAAAAAAGTCAAGATACTTTTTTTTAAAAGTCAAAGACTAAACTTTATGTGTTTGAATTTAATGGGTTCGGCTACATTCCCAATATTTATCATATCTAAACTTTTTTTAATTTTGGATCACGATTCTCTCATGGTAAAAAAAATTTGAGAGTGTGCAGTGCACAAATCTCATCATTAACTTTATAAAACTTTTTATTTTATAATAAAAATATATTTTATTAAAAAATTAAGGATTGTGATCTCATCCAATGAAAATATCACTAGAGAAAATCCTTTCCCTTTAATTTTGGAGTAAAAGTTATATATGAGTAAAGAGACATAGACATTCAAAAATCAATTTCTTATACTATTATAATAAATATATAAAATAAATTTAAATATATTTTAATTCCATAAATTTGTAATAATTTTTTTTTTGACATCTAAAATTTAAAATTGATATTTTTAATCCATCTGAAAATAAAATTATTTTAATCTATCTATCCAAATGTCATCAAATACTTCACTTATGTAACTAACCAATCACAAATTGTTTACATGACAAATCATTTTTATTCTACTTTTTATTATCAAACATCCAACTATATATGTTTTTTTCTGTCTAAGTATTCATTCTAAAATTTGAAATGATGAACTAAAATAATTTTTTTTTAAAATTACACGAATTAAAAACAATCAATTCTAAATTTGGAAGACTAAAACTAAATTTATCTAAATTTAAAACACTAAAAACATTTTTAATCCTAGAAAATACTATAATTTTATCCAAATTATTGATAATACCAACATTGTTATGTTAGAATAATACAGGGAAAAAAGTAATAGACAAAAAAATGTAAGGAATATTATAATGAGTATAAGTGAGATTACAAGAAGTATAAGTCAATTATATAACTAACCAATTTTCTACATCTTTAATAGTCATAAGCAAATTAGAAAGAATTCATAACATTTTTAGCTCGAGATAAATAATATAAGTGTAAACTAAAAAAATATATAATAAAAAATATCGTAAATACATTAACTAAAAGAGATGCAATTAATAACTACAACCATCAAAATTAATATAAAACTTAATCATTAGATCGTCACAACTTAAAAACTTAATTATTTAATAAAAATAAAATGTGCATGCTTATCCACTTAAGTAAAAAAATCAAAGGATAATAAATGCTTAACCACCATAAGGTAGAAGCAACAAATCTTAACCATCAAGAATAAATGTCAAAACATAATGCTTATTCACTCAAAATAAAAGCAAATCATCTCAAAGTTTAACCATCTTATACCACAGAAGATAAACAACAATAAAACAATAACACTTGGTGTGCATGAAAAGCCATGACCAGAAAACCAATATCAACACTTAGGTATCTACTCAATGGTGGCTATGGGTTTGTGGAGTGAATCTTCACAATTTGATTATCAATACTCATACAACAATAAGAGATAATGTAATGGACCAAATGAAGAAGAAATCACCCACTTCCATAACTAGCACCTGAAGACAGTTCTATATTTCTTCTTTCAATTTTCCCTTTAGAACCAATAAAAACCAAGATAGGAATTCACCAAGTCAAATATCAAAATCATATAAGAATCCATGATTTAAGCAAGAATTGTGTTCGAAAGCGGAAACTAATATCTATCGCCACGAATAAGTCAAAGAGAAAAATAAATCAACAAACTTTATGAAGAATCCATAACCTGAATAAGATTCCAACAATGAACCAACAACTAACATTGATTTAGAGAAATTGCTATGTTGCGAACAAGGTCAAATTTGATGTAAGTAGAGATATGAAGAGAAAAAAAAAAATCAAGTCATGAATGAAAAATGGAAGTGAGAAGGTAGTGTGATAAACTAATATGCAATTAGAAACTTAATTAGTGAGGTTTTCTTATTTTAAGAAATTGGGAAGAAAAATGAATCAGAATCAGAGATGACTGTTTTTTAAAACAATTAATATTTTGAATCGTAATTTGATCAAAGAAGAGAGAAGGTCTATTGGAATTTTCTCAAGAACATGGAAAAAAAAAGAAAATGGAAAAGAGAATTTTTTTTGAATAAACAATGAAAATAAATAGAGGACTAGAAAAATGTGATAGACTAAAAAATGTAAATCGTATTAGAATGAGAAAAAGTGAGATTACAAGTAGTAGTATCAGAAACTTAAACTAATTTTATACATCTCTAATAATTATCTTTACTGATATAAAAACAATTCAGCCACCTCCTCCTGTCGCTTCCACATGCTTTCTTGGCCCACAGTAAATTTTTCCCTTCATCAATTCACTCTCTCTCAGTTTCTTCTGCCTTGTGCAGAACACAGACCCACTAATAATTATGAGTATTAACACAGATTATAAAGAAATTGGATGAATTTTCACCTTTGAATTTTTTTTTAATTTATAACTATATTTTCTCATTCTATTTCCAAAAATAATCCATTAAGTCTTTCATTAAATGGTACATAACAATATTAACTATTGTTGTTGTAGGAGGTTCTAAAAGTATTAAATTTCAAGAATGATTATAAAGGTTGTACACTAAAAATACCGATATTGTTCCAAGATAATCAATAGGTAATTGATAAAGGCAAGTACATGATATTGTACTAAAAATAATTGAATTTTGTTGATGTTTTATCCCAAGTTTAAAATGAGGAACAAATAATCTCAATATGTGCATGATCTACAATAAACTCAATTAAGAATGGAGGTGATGGTATCAATAACACATTACACAGTTATAGATTCTAAGCACTGCATGAGGGGGTTACCATGCAAATTTATAAATAAGAGGTGCAAATAACATCATAAAGGATCCTAAACACTATATTTCTCACCTTTAGAAGCGTACAAAAGTTAGCAAAGATTATCATTAGACTTTCCACAGTTTTCCTAGATTTTTTTTTCTTTAAGTTTTCAGTCTAGCTAGTACGTAGAGTGGTCAGTGATTTAATCTATAACTCTATTAACATTTGAAAAGTATATTTGAAGCCCTTTTCAGGAAGCAAAAAAGGTTCACTTTAATATTCTTTTCTTTGTACTTTATCGGTTACTTGCATAAGTGTAGCATTTCTATTGATAGTTTATGCACGGCAAAGTTAAAATTGTTTTAATATAAAATGTTATGTCAAGCTAATCACCATTAATTGAATAATATTGAATTGTCAAATATAATTGTATACTTATCACTTCATAAATACAGTCAGAAATACAAGTTAAATACTATTCTTCACTCCAATTATAGTTGAAGGATAAATTATATTTTAAGTCTTTTTAAAATTAATAATATGTAAATTTAGTTTTTTTTTAAAATATATTTTTATTTTAAAAGGTAATTTTTTTAATTTTAAATTTATTATTTTTAGTTTTTAAAATGATTTAATTAATATTTTATATAAGATTAAAACTGATTTAGATAGTACTAAAAACAAAAAAAAGTATATTTTAAAATAATACAAAATTGTAGAGAGACCAAAATAATATATTACTAATTTTAGAAAACCTTAAAACATAATTTTACATATTACTAATTTGAAAGGAAACTAAAATATAATTTATCCTTAAAAAAATACTATTTAAAACTTTAGCAATCATCATCTTTCATGTCAAAGTTTCAAGTTACAATATTTCTACTTTAAAACATCACTCCAAATGTTGAAAATCAAATTCGACGCAATATAATTTATCAATTTTGTTATTCAATTATATAAATAGACAAGAGAATATATAATGTTTGGAGTTTTTATGTGATTTCTTTATTCAATATATGAATAAATAAAACAATAAATATTTATTGAATACCAAATTTTCCCATTGACTCTAATATATAAAGTCCTATAAGTTTTCCAACATAAATTAATCTATTCTAAACTCAATTAACAAAAAAAAAATTATAAAATAGATACAATTCAAAATTGATTTTTTAAATACTCATTTTTTAAGTTTAAATACACTATTAGTTATTAGAACTTAGAAGAAGAAAAAAAGGGAATTTGCGGTAGTGGAGTGAATGTTTTCATAGTAAACCCCATTAATATTCATTGTGTGGCATGAACGTACTTTTTGTTATTGTTTTGGCAACAAGAAGATTAGAACAAATCACAAAAGGAAATAAGACAAAGAAAGAACCAATTAGCTTTAAAATAAACAATGGGAAAAAAGGAAAAGAACGGAGGAAATGAGAAGAATAGAAGAAATACAGAATAAGATTAGACGTTCACCAAAACAAAAAACCAAAGAATTGATTAGACATTAGTAAATAATAAGTGGGAAACAAATAGTCAATTGTTATTGCTATATCTTTCTTTATTGTCTTAATTTGAATTAGAGAAAGCAATGTGCATGAGTGATTGTCACTGTTAAGACTCTTACACGTTCATTGTATATTTATAACTTTGGGCACTGATTTTATTTATCAAATGATAAAATTAACTATTCAGTCCTTTTACACTAACAAAGTAAATGAAATATACGCACATGGTTTGTTAAGTTACTACGGGCACCATTTCTTTTCTATGTGCGACACATCATATCGGGCATTAAACGAAAGAAACGAATAACTTACTAAGTTTTTTTTGTTTTTTTTCATAAGCCAAATTCTTGTATTAAAACTAACAGCATATTTGGAATAAGTGAAGAGAATGGAAGAGAAGTTGAGGACAGTCGAAAAAGAAAGAGTCATGCTTGTTTAGAATAGAAGAAGTGAGAGGAAAGAAGCATAATTGGTTTTGGTTCTTTAAATTATAATTAATTCTAATATTTTATATAATAGTTATATTAAATGTTAATAAATTTTATTTAAATTATTTAATGATGTGATTTGTATAAAACATGAAGTTTGTATATTTTGTATTCTTTTTTGTTTTGATTGTTTATAATTTTTGTAGTTAACTATAATACAAGTTTTTATAAAAAGATAAAATGATAATTTTATTAATTCTTTTCCTTCTAATCAATCAATCAACTTTAATTTAAATATTTTTTACTTTATTTCACCTACATTAAATAATATTAATTTTTATTCTATGTCAATTTTATTTTTCTTTTTTATTTTTTCACCTATTATTTCCTTTTCTTTTTCTTTTATCTTTTACCAAACAGAAAGTGAGAGTGAGAGCATAAGAAATGTTCAAGCGAGATACAAGACACTAACAAAAGCGTAACAAATACACTATTATAAATATTTTCTTAAAATTTTAAACTTTAAAAAATATTACAAATGTTGTTTTGAAATTGAAAAATAGTCAGAGTTAAATTAGTAGTTTAAAATTTAATATTACTTTAATTAATTTATTGAAAGTTAATTAAAAAAATGTTACAAATGTTTTCCTAAAATTGAGAATAGCATGTGAATATCTTCAAATTTTAATAATATTTTAACAAATTATTATTTATTTATTTACTATTTTTCGTCTAACTAATTTATTAAAGACTATTTTAGTATGGTGATAAAACTCACGTGTATTATATAGTGATATCATTTTTATTCATATTTTTATTAATCATTAATATTTTTTTGAATAAAAATAAAATTAATGATTAATTTATGGGGTGGGTGAGAATTTATTACAATTGATTAATGTGATTATTAGTTGTGTTTTATGTACATGTATTTTATAAAAGACAAAGTTAGTTATTTATTAATTTATTTATATTATTTTATATATATTTTTGAACATTATATGATATATATAATATACTAAATGAAACAAATTTTTCAATATTCTAAATTTAATTATAATAAAAATATTAAATTATTAATTTTAATTATTTTTATTTTAAATATAAATTATCTTTTAAAGTAATATAAAATTTTTATTATAATTTATTGATACATCACATCATATCAAATTTAACATAAATGAATATAATATTTAATTATATTATTTTAGCACCCAATTATTTATAGATATACTTTTACATTAAATTGTTTCATTCGTTCATTTAGTTTTATTTTTAATGCTTTATCAAATAATAAATTAATGAACTCCTTAACATAGATTTAATGAAATAATACATGAGTTTTTTCATTTAAAATTATTTTTAACTGATTTTTTAAATGTAATTTAATTTTTCTATCCAAATTTCTTGAGTTTAAAAATGTAAAAAGTTGTGAAATTAAAATTTATAGCTATATTAAAAAATTTATAGCTATCTAAATAAAATTATTATATTTTTTGTACATATAAAATTTTTTATTTCACACATTCTAGTTAATAAAATAAAATTGAATCAAGCTGAATATAATTTATTTAACTTAATTTGAAATAATTATACTTATATATTAATTTAAAAATTATACTTATTGATTTCTAAGAAAATAAAAAAATTATACTTCAAAATTTATAACAATATTTATTTTTTTGTCGTTGAAAATTATAATAAATTATTGTCATAAATAAAATTTGTTATGAACATAAATCATTTCTCTAAATAAGTTAATTTTTTAAAATTAAATATAATTTCAAAAAAATATTAACATGTTTAAATATTCACATATGTTAAAAGATTTTTAAATTTTAAATTTTTTACTTAAAAATTATTAATATAATTATTATAATCACTATAAATATGATTTAAAACCGAATCTTGATGTAACATCATATCATAATCCTTGTTATCTTATTAACTTCGAATGTTGCTCTTATATAGACATGTATATTACAAAACTGTGAATGAATTTACAAATTTATTATCATTAGATTATATTATATTATTATTAGATTAAATTTAATATTATTAGGTTATTTTTATAAATAAAATTTTTTATTTATATAAATTATTTTTCTAAATAAATTATTTTTTAAAATTAATTAATTCAAATGTATTATTTTCTTATAAAAATTATTTTTAATAAGACCTATTATTATGTTATCATCAAATATTTATGATATAATAAGCACATTGAATTTAATAAATAAACATATTTAGAAATTATTATTATTTTTACTATATAATTAATACAATTATCAAGCAATCAAGTTTATATTTTTCTAACCGAAACTAATTCCATAATTTGTTTATAAAAAATTTAGAAATATTATTAAAATACATATTTTTTATATCCAATCACATTTAATTATATTTGTTTAAACAATATCATTGTGATTTAATAAATTTAAATATGACAATTAATATATATATATATAGCATATATATATATATATATATATATATATATATATATATATATATATATATATATATATATATATATATATATATGTTGGGTCCCCCCTTATAATTTTTCCCTATCCATGCCTCAACTAATCAAGTGGTTGGCAACCAATTTCATTCCTCCATTTCAATACAGAAGTCGCAACTTGAGTTGGTTGATAGTGGTGGAGCTCATCAAGGTGAACGAGAAAATTCCATTAGTAGGAATTCTCCTAGAAAAATAAAGACAAAAAGCCAATAAGACAAAAAAAAAATGTTGAAACAAAAAGGGTAGTATAAATAATAAAACTAATCTTAAAATAGCTTTCATGCAAGATTTGAAAGAGAGCCTAAAACAATACTATTAATTAAATTAATAGAAAGGCACAAAATCCTAAAGATCGAAAATAAAAATTGAGTTATGCAGATATAATATCAAAAGGAAACTGTTGTCATCTAATAATTTAAATTAAAAAATATGTTTTATAGGAGATATCTTTAAGAAAACAAATTATATATATCATGTATATATAAACATATTGTAACACTATTATATTATAATTTTATAATTTATGCATATTATAATATCAAGGTTTACATACCTGGATTGTTGTGCATATATGATATTGTATTGTTCAAATTTCCAAGCCAAAGTTTCCTAACAAATGTTATATGTACCGATCTCAGCAACGGTGTATTGAGATTTCCTCTTGAAAATGTTTCCATACTTGGAATATTGTTTGCCCTCACTATTTGTAAGTTAGGCCAATCAAAATTTCCATCCTGCTTACAGAAACTAACCAACTTTGGAGGATCCTTAAGTACAAGGCAATAATTTCAGGGAAAATGGCAGACACGTTTTCTTCTTTATCACTGCATATTACAATTACCTCTTCTGTGTTCTCACTGTTGAAAAATTTTGAGTAATTTGAGCTTTCCAAGATTTTTGGAAGAAGAAAGTGAGAATAAACTTTTAAGGGTACCACAATTTACAATGCAAAGAAACACCAAATTTGGGGGGGAAAAAAAAAAGGAACTTCAGGTTTATTGTTCCAAACACATGTCAAATCACGTAGATTACTCAATGCTAATGCCTTCAGTTGAGAAGCATCTCTAGGATATTATGATTTGGTTTGTCATCTTCAAGATCAAATACCTTATTCAATAATTTACATTTGTCCAAAGTCAATTTTTTAAGGTTATTGAATCTTATGATCATGCTTGAAGAGATCACACTCAAGAATTTGCTGTTGCTCAAAGTCAGATTTTTTAGTTCACATAATGATTTGGAAGGACAATTGTAGTCCCAAAGCTTCTCCACATCTAGATTTATATAAAGCACCTTCAATCTTTCCAATGACAATTACAAGAAACAAATGGTAAATTTCATCGCTTAGGATCAAAGATGAATACAAACTAAAAGTATGAGCTACAACATATAATTAGAAGTCGTAAATCATTAATCCTTTATCCACAGTTGATCCAATACATTTATTATAAAATAGAAATAAAAATAAAAATAAATTGAATTCAATCTATCTATTTAATTTTATAGATAATTATTGATTCATCTACTATTTTTCAAAATTTAATAAATTCTCTAATTAATATTTGTTGAATAAAAGATAATCCAAATTACTTTTTTCATATTTAAATCTTTCTTAAATTTATTTTTTAAAAATTAATAAAAAATAAGATTATTATAGTTATAAAATTTATTTATTAACTATAAAAACTACGAGCTTTTAACATAATAATTTATTATGAATCAAAAATTAATAATATAATATTAACTAATATCCCCTCCACCAAAGGAGGGCATTCGCCATGATTCAGCCACTTTTTTTTAAAATCAAAACAGTTTTTGGTTTAATTGGCGTCTCTGCTGCACAGTTGGAGCATAAAAGTAAAAACCATTAGAAGATAAATGAAGGAAAGAAAGACAACCAATTTGGATTAGCCAACATCCTGTCAAGCCAAACCTGTGAAATAAATATCCAAACTCTTGAACATGTTGAAGTCTATTTAATTTTTATAAAGCTGCATCTGAGTCTTCTATCTTTGTTGTTCATTGAGAGAAAAAGAGGGGAGAGAGAGAAAGGAGAAGGAGAGAAAGAGGGGAGAGGGAGAGAGAAGAGAGAAAATATTTTAAATTTTTTTAAATATATTACTTTTATAGATGGAAAGAATATCTATTTATAAAAATTGTTAATGAATAGTTGGATAAGTTTTTATCAAATAGATTATAAGTGAATAGGATTTTTTAAATAAATTTTTTATATATCAAAATATATTAATAAATTATGTTTACTTGATCTATTATAATTTAAATTAAAATTTATCTAATTTATCTATTTTGTCGTCCTTGTATATAATCAAACTAAGAAAAGTTGATTGTATTGTGTAGTACCATTACATGTCGATATATCATTTACTTCCATGCTTTCATTTCATCATTTATATGAACACCGTAGAAAATAAATATCAGTAATAAATATATGTAGTAAAAAAAATTATTTTTATATAAGAATGAGAAAAAGTAAAGATAAGCCATATGATGGTCAAGATTTGAAATTACATTATCACTTAAAAGCATCATGTTACTTTAAAGAAAATCACATGATTTATATTTTTTAATATTAATTGTTTATAATAAAATTTAATAATTGATATTTACTTTTCTCGTTACATATAAAAAAAGTATCTCTTACTAGACATATTTCCTGTATATTTTAAATATATCACACGACCATGAGTATCATCTATAATTTTAAGCTAATACTTATTAAATTGAGAAGAAATAGTTCGAAACAACAAAGTTTGGACAATCTTTCACCTCATTAGGCTCTTCAACAAAAGTCATAAGAGCAGGCCAGTTTGTTATTTTCAATGCTTCTAAGAATGGAAATTCATATTCAAAAGGAAAAACAATAAAAAGGTGATATAGGCATCTAATGTTAACACTAAAATATCTCTACGCTAAGGGAGAAGAGAAATTAAGGATATGGGATAGGGATATTGAACAAAGATAGGGTAGTATTTTAGGTAAAAGGGGGTGGATTTGTGGTAAGGGTGAAGGTATAGGGAGTCGATTGGGTAAAAGATGAGGTTGGCGTAAGGTAGATCTAGGTTTAGAGTCCTTGATTTTGTCCTCTACTAACCTTATGGCTTGAGCAATTAAATAGGGGTGTAGTATGGCAAATTCACGGCAGATTTCTGGTGGTAACATAAAAATAAAGTAGTTCAAATCATTTTAGGTAAAAGTCCCATAGCTCTATTACAAAGTTGCTCAAATGTTGATTGGTATTCTATGACTGAGACAAATTGGTGGGGTTTGAAAGGTCTACTTGATAATTAGCGTAGTTGAAGGTCCAAAATGGAACTCCAATGTTTTAGTAAAATGAGGGCCAATATGAAAATTGATTATTCTTAGACATCCATTTAAATCAACTCAATGCTTCATTTTTCATGTAAAAGACAGTCATCGGAAGACATTGTTCTAAAAGAAATTGGTAGTAGTTAAAAAATTGTTATACTTGAAAAAGCTTGTCCATAAGTTTAGAACGCGAAAGATGTTAAGTTGAAGTATTGGGAAAATAGTAGAAGTATAAGTGAAAATGAGACCAAGAGGGCAAGTGAGTGATGAAGTGGAGACGGGCATTTCATAAGGAGGTTTGTAACACTCTTAATTGTTATAATAAATTTTCTTACTATTTTAAAAGTTTATGAAATAATTTAAAATTTGACAATTGAAATTGATTATTAACTATATAAAAAATTAATTATCACTTTTTAATTTTTATATAAAATCACATAATTTGAAAATTCTTAAAATATTGCTTAACTTCATTAACTTATTATTAGTTTAAAAATATCTGATAATACAATTAATCTTAATAAAATCACTGTTGTGAAAAACATATTAAATTAGTAAATCTTTGTACCATGAAAGAGTTTCATTTACACATTCATAATAATTACACTTAGAAACAAATATTAAGAAACATTATTTTTAAAGAAATGAATTAAATAAAATATTTATTTTTTAATAATATCATTGAAACATAATAAAAACTCCCTTAAGCATCCTCATTTCTATCATTAAACTAATATAATTTATCCATACAAATACACATTAGTGGTCTTAAAATTCAAAATGTAATACATTTATGTCATCTCTTAATAGAATAATACAATATAAAATAAATACCTAATATACTCTTTTCGATGCCACTTCCCCAAGGTCTACCAACCTGCGATTAAATAATTCATCAAATACTAGTTTGTCTTGTCATCCTTACAAGCTTTGAGGACTGCTTCCTCAACTCAACCCCACCCCCCAATTTAGTTTTATTAAAATGACTTCGGATAACCATCCACACACATGTATACTTGTTAGCACATAAAAAAGGATACGCCTCATTTCCATCCTTGATCTCATTTTAAAACATTACCATGAATATCACTTATCCAAATGCATCCCTAAGGGCTATTATATTTTTATTACATCTCATTCCATCTTGAACATCATTATTTTTATTATTACATACAACCCACTGAAAAAAGATTATTCTTCTTTTTTATGCCCTTACAAATTTAATAATATATTACATCACAATTAACATTAATTTTCGTTGCCACATTATGAATATCATTTGTAATTTATCATTTTCCAAATTTTTATGAATTTCCTCACTACTTTCAATTTTATTAATTTTGTCCAAATCATAATCTTCTACGTCAGTTGAACATGTATTGTTTGTCTTCCATCACATTCACAATCATTTTATACATAAATTCTAAATCTTATTATTATTATTTCATTCCATTGTTTATATATGTACTATATGCCTTTCTATTAATTCATTATTTCATAATAAACAAATTATTTACTTGAAGTCACCCTCATTTTACTAAATGCACTCCCTTTTCGAGAGTTCATTCACCTAACTATCCAAAATCATTTAATTGTACACACATCATATCCAAGTACACATTACATATTGTTTGAGAGTTTCTCTTCCTAGTCTCCAAAGTTTAAAAATAAGAAATTCAAAAGTCAAAGTCAACAAATTGAATTATGTCATCCTCATTTTACTAAATGCACTCCCTTTTTGAGAGTGCATTCACCGAACTATCCAAAATCATTCAATTTTACATACACCATATCCAAGTACACATTACATATTGTCTGAGAGTTTCTCTTCCTAGTCTCCAAAGTTTAGAAATAAAGAAATTCAAAAGTCAAAGTCAACAAATTGAATTATGTCATTATTATGTAAATTAAGATCTTTTTAATAAGGCTTGTTCATCACAATTATCTACTAATGAACTCATAATCAATAATAATTAACATGTCACTTAATTATTGAATATACACTTATATATAGTATTAAAGGCCCATTAATTATATAAAATAGTAAATCATATCAATTGGTCATGAAATTGAATAGTCTAGCTTTTCACTACATATTATCCATAATAAAAATTCCCTATAATTATTTCAAACATTTACTATAGTTTCCTAATTATTTTCACTTATTGGTTATTCATTATTTTTTGAGTTCTAAAAAATATTAAAAATACTTATTCAAGCCCAAAGGTCCTAAATTTTTATAGAGGTTACTCTACATGTCTCATTTATTATTTTTAAGTTAATTATCCTAATCTCTAGATTTGGAATTAGGATAATTAATTTTAATTATCCTAATTCTAAATCACTAATTATCTCAAAATAATTAATTCCACTAATTGTAATTATCACTAACCTATTAATAAATCATTTGTGCCATTAAAATCAAAATTTTTGTAAACACGTTCAAATATTAATTAGTTTAATTATCAAATAAACTTACTACTTTTATTAATCCTTATTTTATTTTTTATTAATTTTATTAAACTTAAATTCATTATCTAATTAAGTTGAAGTTTTAAACTCTAATTATTAAGTTTATACTAATTTTTCTCTTACTAACTAAATAGTTCATAATGAATTGACATGTCAATTCCTTTCCATTGACTTTTGTTGATTAGAGTTAATTAATATTTGACTTTGGTTGTCTAATGTTTAATCATGTATTAATCAAACTATTTTTAGTCTAATATCTTAATTTATTATGTTTTCATATCGCTTAATTAATTATTTTATGTTTAATGATTTAATTCACTATTTATCAAGTTACTACACCATATATAATTATTATCTCTATTATTATTTTTAGTTTTAAATGTTTAGGGTGTTACAAGTTTGATATATTACTTGATAGGGACTTGACAAAAAGGTGAATTGGACTTTAAGGGTTGTCAAAAAAAACTTGTAAAGTCTCATGATGGTTGCTAATGGCTTGTTGGAGAAGAGTTTGCCTAGTATCCTATAATTTTTGTTTATTATCAAGTTGGGTCTATAACAATCCCAACTTGTCAGTAATGGCATACAGAGCATCATCCACCTCCTTGTCAGAATCTTTTGTAGGAGGAATCAAGTAAGCAATGAAAGCACCAAGATGATAGCTGATTATTGTGAACACTAAAATATCTCTATGCTAAGGAACAGGAGAAATTAGGATAACTAATAATATTTCATTTATTACCTTCCAAGAGGAAACTTGTAGTTTTTAAAAGGAAACATAATAAGACTTGGGCCAACTAAGCAAATAGGCCTATTAGGAAAAATAAACAAAACCTAATAATAACTTATACTAATATAAGCATACCCAATGGGTATGGACCCTAAAATCTATAGAAATCCTTCATTTAGGATGGCTCGATAATATAGCGTTTTGGCTTGCCATCAAGTGGTTTGTTAGATTTTCAAGCAAAAGGGACTTCAATTAGGAAAAGGTAGTTTTCCCTCTCATTCCTTCTTTATCCATGATCACAATTTTCTCTAAGGCATCACAATCCAAAATTTCCATATTTGTTAGTATTATAGATCCTACTGTCCAATTAAAGGACTTGCATTCCCTCACTTATAGAGTATGCAGATTTTGAAAAACTTGGAAACTTCTTTGTTGATGATGTTAATTAATTTAGGTGGATTAGTCAAAATCAATTCATCTAGCTATTGTAGGAACTCTGTTGAATAAGATATTTCCCCATCAATGTTGAATACCACTTCCAATTCATTACAATGACTAACAACGAGTTTCTTCAAAATCCTCAACTCTTGTAATGTCCTAGAAGAGACAATACAAACCAACTTGTAGCAACTATCTAACTTAAGTTCATTTAACTTTGGGAAAGACTCCTCGTAAATTGTGAATGAAGCATCTGAAGTTGAGGAAATTTTTTAATAATCAAAGTTTTCAAACTTGGGAATTCAAGATGATGGGTGTAAAACCAAATCATTCTTGAGAGAGACTTGAACTCGATCTTGCTCAATGCAAGGAACTTAATTATTTTTGTGGAATAACCTTATCAACAACTTCCTCTAGCATCTCATTGTCAATATTTTCCCCTAACTCAATATCAATAAGTTGATCTAACAAATACAACTTGTCAATAACTTCCTCCAACATGTTAATGCCTATAAATTTAATTAATTTAGTTGGTGGAGCTTCTCAATTACAGAAGAAGTGAATAAAATTTTCAAAGAGCAACAACTTTTGATTTGCATAATTTGCAAATTTTGGAGGCCAAAAATTATGTTGAATCCTTGTTCCATATGCATGTTAGCCAATGCAACTCTATTAATTTATTCCCTTTATTTGTGTGAAATATTTACCATGTCCATTTGTCAAATGAGTCACCAATAAGTGGGTCATGTTGACTTGATTTAAAAAATAGGTGGTCCTTGGGATTTACGGGCTTTTAGCCAATTTCATTGAAAACACATTGTTATATGTGTAAAAGGATAAGCCTATGGAGTGATGTACAAAATCGAGAGAGAGAAAAATTGGAAAAGTTAGAACGTGAAACAATTAGCACGAAGAAGAAACAATGTCTTACAATCAGAGATTTAAGAGTTTAAATGTGCTCCATTTTTCACGAAATTTCAGTATATTGTTCTTGACATTGTGAGCATTATTTTGGTACTAATATTTTTGGGGTTATGTTCTCTTTGTTTCCTAAGCTAGATACCTATTAGTGGGTTTATTGTGATGATATCCACCTCATTAGTTAAGATTAAATTCTCTGTTATTCCCTAGTAGTTTCAAAAAGAATTGTGGTTACCCATTAATATTATTAGTGGAGGATTTTTACTAGACTAAGTCCCGTGGGTGTTTCCCTTTCATTGAAGGTTTTCCCACATTAAAAATTTGGTATTTTGATTTTATTTATCTGCTCTGTGTGTGTGGTTATTTGCATGGAATTATTATTTGTTGCTTGAAAATCTTGTGGAGCCTATTTTAATTGCACAGGAGAAAAAGGAAATTTGATTTGCTTCCGCTTGTTCACTCTTATTTGTTATCTTTCCCAACAACTGGTATCAGAGCTCCTTGGTTGGGGTTCTGGTGTGTGCTCTTAGAATGGGTGAAGGTGATGTCGTTGGTAGTATGATGAAATTGGATTGAACCAATTACTCGATTTGGAAATCCTGTATGGAAGATTTGTTATTTTGCAAAGACTTGGATGATCCCATTAAGGGTGATGGTACTAAACCAGCAAATAAATCTGACGAAGAGTTGAAGAAAAAAAATAGGTAATGGATTGGTATGATTAGGCAATGGATAGACTAGAGTATTTATCATCATGTATTTAGTGAAACTAGTGCCCACAATCTGTGGAAGACATTAAGAGACATGTTTGGGTTTAAAAATGCACAAAACACGGTATTCTTGTTTTGAAAACTGGTAAATTTGAAATATAGGGATAATTCCTCAGTGGCTGAGCATATGAGTAGTTTTCATAATATTTTCAACCAATTGAATACTATAGAGATTGTGTTAGATGATGAGCTGCTTGCATTATTACTGCTTAGCTCATTGCTAGATAGTTGGGAAATATTAGGGATATCTCTAAGTAATTCTACTTCAAATGAGTAGTTGACCTTTAGTATGGTAAAATATAATCTCTTGAATGAAGAAACCAAAAGGAAGGCACATGGCCTGGCTAGTTCATTGACTCACACTAAAGCTTTGGTTGTGGAATCACGGGGAAGAAGCCAACAAAGAAATTTTCAAAAATCTAAGGATCATAATATGTTTAGAGGAAAGTCAAGGTCCAAGAAAGACATCAAGTGCTTTCATTGCAATAGAATGGGACATTAGAAGAAAGAATGCAAGTTGGTTAAACAAGAGAGATCAAGGGAAAGAAGCAACAATAATAAGAAAGAAGACAAAGACATTGTTGCAGTTGTATCTAATGGTGAAGTTGTTATTGTTTATTATCATAATTCTATTAATCTCACATGCTAGGATTATTAATGGGTTATTGATTCTACTACCTCATTTCATGTTACATCACATCGTGAGTATTTTATATCCTACACTATTGGAAATTTTGGGAAGTGAAGATGGGAAATCAAGGGGTAAGCAAGATTATTAGCATTGAAGAAATCTGGTTAGAGACTAATGTCGAATGCAAATTACACCTGAAAAATGTTAGGCACATTCATAACATGCACCTTAGCTTGATTTCAATACAAGTACTTGATGAAGATGGTTACCATAATGCCTTTGGTGATGGTAAATGGAAGTGTACCAAAGGAACTTCGGTGATAGCAAAGGGAGTAAAGCAAAATACTCTTTACTGGACATCAAAAAATTGTCTACTCCTCAGGTGAATGTAGTTGAGGATTGCTCTACAGAGATATGGCATGAATGCCTTAGTCACTTGAGTTAGAAAGGTCTTTATACTCTTGTTAGATAGAGTTTGCTTCTTGTTATAAGTATATCTCTTAAAACTTGCTCTCATTGTCTTGTTGGTAAGCAACATAGAATTTCTTTTCGTACTTACTCTCCTCATAAGAGGCCACATCTCTTGGATTTCGTTCACACTAACGTTTGCACTATGGATGCTAAATCTCTTAGTGGTTACTCTTATTTTGTTGCATTTATTGATGATCATTATAGAAAGGTGCAGGTTTTTGTTTTGAAATCCAAAGACCATGTAATTGGTGTCTTCAAACACTTTCATGCAAGTGTGGAAAAAGAAATGGGTAGATTGTTGAAGTGTGTTAGAGTAGAAAATGGTGGTGAATACAGTGGTTCATTTGAACAGTATTGTAAGGATCATGGAATCAAGCTTGAAAAGACAGTTCCAAAGACTCCACATCATAATGGGGTTGCAGAAAGGATGAATCACATAATTAACAACAGAATCAAATGTATGCTCTCTCATGCCAAATTGCCTAAAGTTTTGTGGGGTGAAGCATTGAGAACTACAATAGACCTAATCAACTTTGAGTTCCTCTTAATGGTGATATTCCTGAGAGGTTTTGGATAGGGAAAGATGTTTCATATAGTCACTTGATGGTGTTTGGCTGCAAGGCATTTGTTCATATTCCCATAGATGAAAGGTCCAAGCTTAATGGTAAGTCTAAACAATGTATATTCTTGGGTTATGGTCGTGAAGGTTTTGGTTACAAGTTTTGGCATCCGATTGATAAGAAGGTTATCAAAAGTTAAGATGTTATCTTTCTTAAAGACCATACCGTTGAAGATATTGACAAGAATGAAAAGTAAAAACAAATTATCCATGGGTACATTAATGTTCAGCTAGAGCCTCCTACTAAGGTTACTAATAATGGGTGACATGTGAATGTAGAAGAAGAGAACACAACTGATGATCTTGGGCCCTAACTTAATGAACCAATTGAACCAATTCCACTAGAACCATATCTAGAGCCTCAAGTGAGAAGATCTTCCAGAGAGTGTCATCGTTCACATAAATATCCTCCACATGAATATATATTGTTCATTGACAGGGGAGAGCCAAACAACTATGAAGAAGCCATGTCACATGAACAAAAGGATAAGTGGTACAAAGCCATGTAAGAAGAGATAAAGTCCTTATATAAGAATCACACATTCAAGTTAGTAAAGTTGCCCTGTGGCAATAAAGCATTCAAGAATATATGGGTGTTCAAGTTGAAATCAAAAGAGAATTGCTCACAACCAAGGTACAAGGAAAGGTTGATTATGAAAGGCTTTAGACAAAAGAAAGGCATTGGCTTTGAAGAAATATTTTCACTAGTGGTCAAGATGTCCTCAAACCGAGTTGTGCTTAGTTTGATAGCTAGTTTGAATCTAGAGGTTGAGCAACTTGATGTGAAGACAACTTTTCTCCATGGTTACTTAGAGGAGAAATTTACATGGAGCAGCCTGAAGGCTTTGCAGTCAAAGGTAAAGAGAAGCTTGTTTGCATATTAAAGAAGAGCTTATACAAGCTTAAACAAGCTCTAAGGCAATGGTATAAGGAATTTTATTCTTTCATGGTGGATCATGTGTACAATAATACTTCTTATCATTGTGTGTTTGTGAAGAAGTTATTTGATGAAAAATTTATTATTCTCTTCATTTACGTTGACTACATGTTAATTGTTTGTCATGACATGAAAGAGATTGACTGTAACCTTTTTCATTTATCTAATTTAATAAAAAATTTGTTAGGTATTTTTTATTTCCAATTGTGAATTAATCGAATGAAATTTAAAATTCTAAATGCTAGGGAGTTACAATTTAAGAATACTTAATTATTACTATAACATTCATGCAACTTATAATTAAACTTCAAAACTCAGTTTGACATATATTGAAAAGGGTCAAAGTATAATTGTATATATATATTACATCTCTAAAACATTAACTATATTTTAATACATCAACCCAAAAATGGATAGACTAGATATGGTATTAGCTTTTAATCCCCTCAGTGATTTTTAGTCAGAACACTTAGAGGAGTCTTTTTCCTCTGGTAATTCTTTCCTTCCTTTTTGATTATTAGCTCTAACTAGGACCAAAATTGTAGAAGACTTTGGATTTAGAGAGGGTTAGGCACGTCTAGGAGTTGTAGGAACATCAGGTGGGATCCCAACATATCTAGGTGGCAGTGTTTACATTAGGATGATTGAGATGTCTATATGAGAAAATTTCCAAGGAGCTATGACATTAGGATACCTAAATGCAAAAGTCACATAACTTGTGAAGGTGTCATCTCCAACCAATGGGTCATGGGTCTATCGTCCTCCTAATAGTATGATTGTTAAGTGAAACAGAGGATGAAATTTGTCTGTCATTAGTATTTGAAAGGTAGGAGGTTGTAGGAGTGAGTCATTTATCCTTAAGCACACACATACATATATATCATTCCTAGCTATCGCATACTTTCATCTTAACATATCATGCCTAATTAGGGTTTCTAATTGTTTAGGGTCCTCCGTAGCCTCCAACACTATTATCTCTAAAAGGACTTACACGAGCGTATCAATAACAGTCCAAGTCTGCATTCTAGGTCGACGAGCAGGAGTACATATTCAGCCTAGTACTTGGTCCATGATGCTCTTAACCGAATCTTGGTAATGCTCCGCTTTGTCGAGGACGCCAAGCCGGTTTCATGACAACTTCTTTACTCTAAGTGGTTCACAAGTTGACACCTTATTTATCCCAAGGATTCACTAGAGCCTACGTGCATTCCTCAGGTACCTTCTGTGGTCAATCCATGTAATCTCCATTCTTAATTCTTACTTGTTATATTTTGATTCGTCCTTCTCTCCTTACTTCCATTCATCAATTCCTTTTTTGGTACTAGTCTTGAGCTCAGAGATAACATTTCTGTGATGACTTTCTTTCACTTCAATTAATTGATCATCACTCAAGTTTTATTCAACCTCTGTCTAAGCAAATTTCTCAAATTGTCACAATTCCATATTTCATCTTCTATCCTAAGATTATTTATCCAGTTATTATCTACTTGAGATAGTTTCATAAACATAAGGACTTCTCTACTTTTAGTAGAGACATTAAATACACACAAGTATCATCATACAACGTAAAAATAATAATATCATTGATTAAATAAAATTTTCAAACAATATAACAGTATTTATAATCAAAATAGTAAGAAAAAGGGTAAAATCATCTTTTCCTAAAAAAATTTGTTTATTTTTTTTTTGTTTTCTCTCTTTAATTGTTTCTCTCCTACTTTCATTATTTCTCTTTTCTTTTTCTTCTTTGTTTTTTTACAATTCTCACCCCTGTCTTACTATTCTCACTTCCCCCTTGTTATACTATTCTCATTCCTTGTCTTACTATTCTCATTCCCCTAGTGTTCTACTATTCTCACACACCTTGTCATCCTCTTCCTCCCTTTTTTTTTTTATCTTCTTTCTTTCCTTTCTCACTCTCAATCTTCCTTTTTTTTGTCTTCCCTTTCTCTCTCTGTTACTCACCTAATGTTTTTCTCGCCCCAGTTATCTTATCTTCTTTTTCCTTGCCTTGGTGCTCCCTAGTTCCTATAAGAGAGATTGTGTTTTTCAACTTTTTAATTTAATCACCTACTTCCTCATTTCGAATTGTGTTTTGTGAATGATTCATTATCATACTAATAGCATTTCTAACTCCTAAACAAAGGCAGTCATCTAATCAAATTAAAATTTGGCAAATTCTACAAAATATTGTTCATGGAGGCCAACAAAAAATTCAAATATGATTTTGCTTAATTCCTCACCATATCAACTAATTTAGAGTTCTATGTAAGAAACACATTCAGAAATGAATTCATGAAGTTGAAATGAAGAGTAAACGACTCCTCCTACCTAAAATTTAAATTTTGGCGAGGTTTAAGCTTTTCTATCGAAGCTCCGGAGACGAAGCTAAACCACAATTCTCTCTACCTTTTGCTTAATTGATTGGACCAAACTGTAGCTGGGGTTGTATCGAATCTGTCCATGAAGAGATTCGAAGAAAAAAAACTCAAATTTGTGGCTAATTTGGTGAATCTTCTTCTTTGTTTTTCTCCTTTGTGCATCCATGCCCATTAGTTATTTATAGACCTTCTTGGCTTGATTTTTCGTTTATTTAATTTAGGGATGATGGGCTATGGCATTTGGCATGTCATAGGGGCATGGCATAAGCGTATGGGCAGAGTTGCTTCAACGGCAGTTCGAACTGCTCGAGGAAGAAGGAGAAACTCGTTTAGCAAGGGTCAAAGGTGGTTGAACACTACATATAAAGATTTTAATTTCCTAGGTTGCTAGCGATTAGCGGTCTAATGACAACTCTTCTCTCCTCTCTTCAACGCTTTTCAAAAGGGACGTGAGTTCAAATCTGCCCCATTCCTTTTTCATTTTCTTCTCTTTTATTTTCCTATTTATTTCATACCTATAGCTTTTGTATTTCTTTTTGGGCCTTCTTTCTGTCCAGGACGCCTAGCCTAACTAATCCAGCACTTTTCCTCCCTCCCCTTGGTCTTGGGTTTGAATCCCAACCAGGTTTTTATTTCTGATTTTCTTTCTTTTATCTATTTTCTTTTATTTTTTATATTTTTAAAATTATTATTTTAATTTCTAAATTTTTCTAAAATCTTTATAGATCCTTTTATATTTTTCTCTTCATGTTCCCCAATGCCATCAATATTGATAATTGATTTTGTAAGATTTTCCTGCTCTTATTATAATCTTGGCTTAACATTTATATTTTTTTATTCATAAATAATTTGGCAAAAATATATATATCTTAATAACATTTATTATTTTAACTATTTTTTTCGCCCTTTTATTTGAGTTATGTATAATTTTGGCCTTCAAGTTTTTTAAGTCATGCTTCTATTTTTAAAATCAAGAAAATTTAGTCTTTATATATGCTAATTTTCTTTTATATATATCTAAAATCTTAAAATTAAATTTTTTTATCTAAATATTTGAAATTTTATTACGTTTAGGACATAAAATAATTTTAAAATTTTATAAAGAAAAATTCATAAAATTTGAAAATTTTTGTAGATTATAAAGTTGAATTAAAAAGAAGGAAAATTTGAATTCTTTATTTATTTATTCTTGGCTTAAATTTGTTGTTTTAAGGTAGGTGATTTTTTAGTAAGAGGTTTAAAATAATATTTAGATTGTAAAGATTTTGAGTGGAAAATGGGAATTTAAGAATTTTTTGTAGAAGAAATTTAAGAGAGATAGAAGTCGCATAATTTTAAACATTGAGAAACTTAATTTACTAAAAATAACTTAGGTGATCAAAATCATGCATAATTCAACCTAAAGAAACTAAACATATAATTGACAAATAGTATTTTGAGAGAAGAGAACTAACCAATAAATACAAAAGATGGGAAATCAAATGTCAACTTGTGCTTGATTTTCTAATATGACTGACTTTAACTGGGACTTTTTTATTGTTCCCAAACCATACTTCTTTAAGTTGGGACAGTGGTTCACATTCATATTCTCCAAGGATGGCAATTCAACATTATCTCCGGAAGAAAAACTTAATTTAGGCAAGTCCTCAAAATGCATCTCATTTATTTCAGGAAGTTTAATAGGAACTATGGGTTCTTCGACTTTATTTTTGAAGTAATATATCTAAAAAATATTAATTTTAATGACGAATCAATTTACACATAATTTTTAAATATTTATTATTAAAATTTTACTAATACTAACATTAGTGACAAAAATTATGTTTTCGTCATAAAAGTTTGTCACTGATAAATTATTTTCTTTTAGTGAATTTGGAGGATGCTGACTGTACTGTAGACAACTCTTCAGGATTAGGCAAATTTTCAAGAAATTCTTGGGTTTCAAAAGAGAATAAAAATTAAATAAAGAGAGAACATAAAAAAAAACATAAAAATACGATTAAAAATAAAAGAAAGCAAACTAGAATTTTTGTGTTAACTAAAACGTTGTTGTTTATAAAGATTGTTTCAAATTAAATAATTTTGTTTAACAAAATTTATAATTAGAGAATATGACTTGACATTATTTATATAAGTATCGTTATTTAAAAATATATATTTTAAAATGGAAAATTAAGAAGCATAAAATTAAATTAAATATTTATTTAACCATCTTAATGATTAAATTTTTATGTAAAATATTTAAATTTATTTAACATTGTTATACTTACAAAATTAATATAAAAAATCATTTATTATGAATGCTTTTAGAACATCAACTAATACTTGATTACTAATGCATTTTTATAGTGATTTCTCATAAGTCCCTTTTATTAGAGGTGTAACTGGATTGCCCTTGGTGAGAGGGGATCCAACTCTTTTTGTTTGGCATCCCTAAAAGTATGCAACGAAGAAGAGGGTTACAGCGTGGAGTTTGGCATGATCAATAAGGTGCAAACAGATTTATATATGCCCTACAACATTAAAGAGCTTGTAAAGGAGTATGGGGATATTTTTCGAAAGTCAACCACATTTCTACCAAAGTGGACTTTCGATATTGTATTGAAAGAAGGAGCTTCCATTCCTAATATTTGACTTGCGAAATCAAAGAGATTGATGTCACAAAAAAAAAAAAAAAGGAACAAATTGAAAAATTTATTCGAGATTAACATTTATGTCTTGATTATAAGGTCTTAATAGTGTTACTATGTCCGATAAAAATAATTTTTAATAGGCATAGTAACATTTTTGTGTTGGTTATATAGGGCCCTAATTTCTAGGGCTATTGTACTAGATAATAATTTTTATCACGTTAGGCATGCCTTATGCTTCAGTGATATAACAAAATTTCAGTAAACATTATTCGCTTATAAAAAAAATTATTTGATGCAAGAAATCTGATTCCTTTTAATTAATTGCCTTCTTAATTTATTTTATTTAATTCTCTTGTAAATATTTATCGAGAATTTTATTCTTTTAAAAATTATATGCTTGAAGAGTAAAAGAACCTGATAAAAGTAGCAAATAAATAGGAACTTCCTGTTTATTTTCAAAAAAACCTCTATTTTGTGAGACCAAATAAAGTTAAAATATTAATTTAACCATAATTAAAACGTCAAAATTTATATATGTATGACTGAATATGCTTTACTCTATACAAATTATTCTAAGATCGTTTGTTGAATTATCCTTAAGGTTCATTATTTTTTTCATGTCTTTTATATGATAGCCCTTCTTTGTATTTAACATTATTTTTTATAGCATGGAAAATGCTGAGGCTTTTGCTAATTAATTTTTATTTTTAATTGTATTATTTAAAACAAGAATTAAAATTTTTTGTCACCATGAAAATAATATAAAATAACTATAGACATTTTTTATGATTAATTTTGGTTAAAGAACCTAGTTAACCACCTATTGCAAAAAAATTTCTTTCAATCATATTTTTTCATTTGTAATACTAGAATAAAAAATTTTGCTTAAAAAATTTAAATTCAATTCTACTCAAATCAATAATATATTGATTATAATATGTGTTTTTAGAAGTTTATTATGTGTAATGCATTATTTTTCTATTTTTTGTTTAATTGTACTTTTTACTCATAATGTTTTTACTTTTAAAAAAAATTTATCCCTAATAAATTAATTTGAAATATTTTACCTCCAACTTTTGAAAAACTTAAAAATTTTACCTTTTGTTGTGGCATACTAATAGAAGTTAAAAAGTCGAGAATAAAACTAACCGAAAAAGAAAAAGTTAGGAATAAAATTTGTTAAAAAATAAAAAAAAAAGTTAAAAATAAAATTTGTCAAAACATAAAAAATTACGAGTAAAAATTATAATTAGATCATCATACCATATTAATTCTCTATTAGTCAATTAACATATAATTGATAAAAGATAAAATTCACAAATTTTTTAAAATATAGAGTAAAATACGTCAAATAAATTTTACATGTAAAAACTAAAAAGTTGAAGTTAAAACCACAAACTAAGAAAAGTAATTAATATATTTATTTATATTAAAACTAAATATTTTTAATTACTTATAATGTTTCTTTATCTTTTTAATTTACTATTTTGATATTTTATACATTATTATTTAGTTTTCAATTTTTTATAGGTATAATTAAAAATATTATTTTGAAAATTTAAAATACCAAATAAATAGAAGCATTTTTTTAAAGTGGCATATAAAAGCAAACAAAGATATCACAATTTGTTATAAATTAAAGATGCGTTTGGTGGGTATAATAAGTGAAACATAATAGTATAACATATCCTATTATATTTTAATCTAATATTTATTGAACTAACATGATATAATAACCTTATTTTATGTTTAATTTTATCTTTCTTGTTAATGTAATTTTTATTTTAAAAAAAATTAATTTAAAAATTGATAAAATATAATAAAATTTTTCTTTT
>JAMLFT010000884.1:0-35714 GCA_026544285.1 Pachyrhizus erosus | reverse complement strand
AAAATGAGTAATAATAAAAAATAAAAATATTTTTTAAATAATTTTATCTCTTTATATATATATATATATATGGAGAAACTTTTAAAAATACAGATAAAAAATTACTACAGATTTCTTTTCAAGACATTTACAGAGGAGGACTAAAAATAATATTGTACGAATTGTGTGAATTAAGAAAATAGTTTTTAAATAGGAAGGCAAAATAAAATTAACGGTTAAAACGTATTTAAGTCTATAAAATATATTGTATATAAAAATATTATCGGAATAGAATTTGACAAAAAGGATGAGGTTTGCAAAAAGGAAAAACAAAGTGTGGCAAATGATACCCAACCCAACTCGTAAGAACTGTTGCAATGTTTGGAGCCCATTAACAAGAAAAGCCCAACAGCCCACGATAGATTGGTAGCAGCACAGTAAGATAGATATGTAGTACTAAACTCAAGGGTTTGGTGACCGGCATGGGTGCATAGGTGATAGGTCATAACCCTAAAATCAGAAGCAGTGGCACACTGAGACAAAAATACTGTTCCTCTCGATCAGCACAGCTCATGGCGGAGGAAGAAGTTGTGGCACCCGCTGCCAGCCCCGTTCCCTCTGATCACAAACGCAAGCTCGAAGATCTGGAACCGGAAACCACCGAACAACAACCTCTCGAATATAATGTCAACTCCGACGCCGATAACGCCGATGCGGCGGATTCCACCGAGACCGAGAACAAGCGTCCCCGCCTCGACGACCAGCAGGATGGCCTCGGTACTGTAATCATCATTTTCTTTTCCATTTCAACTATCGTGCTCTGCAATGGCCTTAATAATTCATTTCATTCTCTACGATAATGTTAGTATATAAATCCGTTAGGATGATATAGGATTTAGCTGGGAAAGAGAAACAAACTTGAAGAATGAGGATAATGGTTTGATATTATACCGATAATATGATAAATGCTAACAACTCACCCTTTCAAATACGTTACTGCCTTAAATTTATTTGATATCATGGAATTATGTGGGTTACGATCCTTATTTAACGAATAATTTTGGGATTCTCAATAATTTCAGCTAATAATAGTGTCTTGTGGATTGTGTTGCTGGCACTCCTCATGGTACTTCTTGTAAGGAACTTGTTTGTTGCTAATCATGCTTTGGTTATGGTGTCAACAGCTAATGCAAATGGGCATCAAGATGAACAGGTTGCTGAGCCAGGAAAAGATACAAGGGAAGGATCCACTTTGGAGAATGTCGCTCCTGAGCATGATCAAACTATATCCGAAGATCCTTCAGAGGCAACTGCCAATAAACAAACTTCTGCTGAGATTAGTGAGGCAGGTGATGCCAAAAAACTTCCTGTAGAGGAATCTGGACATGAAAATGCAGAGGAGCCTTCTAAAGAAACTGAACAACCGTCTATGGACTCAACTGAGCAAGATACTTCTTCTGGAGACAAGCAATCCAATTCTGCCAACAATGCTTTGCACAATGTGGAAGTTCCTTATAATAAGGTGTTGATTATGATTTTCTGAGTTTTTGTTGATCTATTAAGTGGGTGATTACATGAAGAATACTTTATTGTAGATTCCTAGATATTTGAACAACATAGTTGTTCTTCTTGTTTTTTAATAAGAACATACTGTTTCTTACCTATTTGTATATTACTCCAAAATATTATCTCTATATGAATTTCTTTACATGCTTTCAGCAAGATACTTCTGGGCAAAAACAATCTGCATCCGATACTGAAATAACTACACGGAAAATTGAGGTTCCTAACAATAAGGTATTTCAATTCTCTTAGACATATTATTGGGCTTGAGTATGTTACATGTTTATGTCAATACTAGATTTTATGGGTTCCACTGAACATTTATCTTTGTCGAACACTGCAATTGGGAGATTTCCTTTGTCGTAATTTTACTTCATTTTTTGTATACGACTAGTATTAGTTATGTGTTGGGTATATGCGGTCTCTAGTGTGGTTTTAGAATTGGACCCAGTTTGAAAATGTTAGTCAAAGTGTGTATCATTGTTGGAGTATTACCAGTTGTTTCTTCTTGAAGTCGAAGCTATCATGTTTGCATTAGTTTGAAGGTGTTTTTACTCATTAATGGTCAATGAGCAAGATTGGGTAGGGACAGCAGAGGAAAGAGAGGAGCCCTGCTGGATCGAGTTGTCTCCTGCTTAGTGGCAGCTTGCAGTTTGCTAAGTCTAGAAGAAGTTTAAATGGTGGTTGAACATTTGTGAAATGTGAAAATTTTATTTAGAAAAGACTAGTTTTCTCTAATAATACATTTTAATTTATGCTTGGCCTTTTTTGTAATTTGTGTGGGGAGTTTTTGGTGATTGTTACATGGATTAGTTGGTAAATTAAATTTTCATGTATAGATTTTAATGCCTTGAAAAGTGAAAACCAATCAATATTAAAAAAATATCTGTCACAATATCTTTACTCCTTTTATTCAAGTATTTTATCTCATGAATGTATTATGTGTATTTCTGCTTTAATTAAACTAATATTGTTAAGAGGCCTCACATTAGCCAGAGATATAGCCAAACTACTGTTTTACAAGACCTGGGCTATTCTCTCTCTTTTGAGGCTCATGCCTATCTAGTCTTGATGTTGGGCCACTGTAGATGCCCATTTCTGCAAACTTCAGACTTCAAATTTCCAGTTTTGGGCTTGAGGGTGTGTTAAGGTGTTTCAAGGCTAAGAGTTTAAAATCCTGTTTAGCTGGTCCTCCATACAACTTTTTGTTCTGGGGTTTCTCTGCATACCTTTCTCAGTCCTTTATCGTATTATTGACTGGTCACATCCTTCTATTTTGCTTGGTTAAGGATTTCAATTTGTATAATTTCTTTGTCCTTATTTATGCTTTCTTCAAAGCCTTGCTAATATTAGCAATGAAGTCACTCACATACATATTTATTACATCTTTTCCCGAAGCTGTCTTATTTTCTAATCAATCTACAATGGAATTTCTATCTTGGATTGAGAGCAGTCCTTTTAATGGATTTGTTCTATTTATGCACAGGTTGGTGTACTTATTGGTAAGGCTGGAGATACTATACGATACCTGCAGTATAATTCAGGCGCAAAGATTCAGATCACAAGGGATGCTGATGCTGATCCTCACTGTGCAACAAGGTCTGTGGAATTGATAGGAAGTTTAGACAGTATTGATAAGGCAGAAAAACTAATGAATGCTGTGATTGCAGAGGTTTGATATCACATCTAATCTTTATCTCATTCTTGCTGTTCCCTTTTTCTTGCTTTTATTCTTACAATTTTGTTGTTCCATTTTGAGATTCTACAGGCTGATGCTGGGGGTTCTCCTTCACTTGTAGCTCGAGGCCTCTCCCCTGCTCAAGCTACTGTGGGATCCGAACAAATTCAGATACAAGTTCCAAATGAAAAGGTGCTAAACTAATATAATAATATCTCTGTTCTTCTTTAATTTTTTAATAAGGTCATTATTCTTGTTTTATGTTTGGAGTCACATTGGTTCTTTTATGCAGGTTGGATTAATCATAGGGAGAGGTGGGGAAACAATTAAAGGCCTGCAGACCAAATCTGGGGCACGCATCCAGGTAGTTGTTATCGTTTACCTTGAACCTTTTTATTTTTATACTCAATCTGTGTGGTTCAGATGGTTTCTAAATTGAAAAAAGATCGACCTGCTAATATTTGACTTTATATTGAAGCTTAAAAGTTTAATAGTGACAATAATTTGATTCTCTATGATGCTAAATCTAGGATATAATAATGAATTGATTCCTGATTTCCTGTGCATCTTGAAATAATTCTTATTTTAGAAATTTAGAAATTTAAAATAGTTGTGAGATTTGTTTGACATACATCACTTATTGTAAACTGATAAATAGATCCATAAAATATGAATTATTGCATATTTTATTTAAAAGAAAGCAATGGTGACAATCATTGGCATATCAATGTGTAAGATTTATCCGTTATAAGTTAAAAGGGAAATAACTGCTTATCACATGTAGTTGTTTTAAAATTCAATTATTCAACTTTTTTATGCTATGCATCATTCTTATACTTGCAAGCAATTATAGTTTTTCATGCAGGAACATTACAGTCCTTGGCTACACATTGATTGTCCAATATCAAGGAATGTGTGAATAGCCTAAATTTCATCTGAATGCATACTTTTGATAAGAATGGGTTGCAATAAGGGTAAACTAGAAATTCACGTGTCTTTGAATAATATCACACATTTACAAATCAAGTAGCTAGAGCATAGTGAGCACATGAAACTATAGAGTAAATATTTTGCAAGGAAAATAAAAATGATGTGTTAAGATCCCACATTGGCTAAGAATGTGGTCAAGGTTCTCGCAACATTCCTCTCCTGTCGAGTTAGCTTGAGGTTGTGTTAGTACTAGTCCATTCTAATATGGTATTAGAGCCTATTGTTTTTTTGTTGGGGCACCTGCAAATGTTAAATTTTGCAAGCTTCATGCTCCAAAGGTCTAGATATTAGTGCAAGGTGTGTGTGCGAAGATCCCAAATTTGCTAAGAATATGCTGAGGTATGTCTAATAAGACTTGGGCAATCACCTACCCCTCCTGAGTTAGCTTTTGGGTTGAGTTAGGCTTAGTCTTTTTAATAGAATCAATTTCTTTATATTCAAGAGTTTGATTTGGACTTCCACTTGTTTGTTTATGGTTATGATTGTATAGGTACAATATCACATCCTAGGCAAAGGTAACCGGACAAAGCACACTTGTTAATAATGCTCAATAGTGCTCTTTCATTCAAACATCTGCAGCCTTCTTTGTTTTGGTGCAATACCTTACATCCCATGGTTGACAGGCATAGTTTCAGCCAAGCCTGGCATTTTATGGCCAAACCTTGCAACCAATAGCTCTGTTCTGCATCCTCTACAGCTCAGCTTAGTTTTCACACAAGTCCTTTTTGTCTTGCAGTTCTTTTCATCAGTTATTTGTTATGTTGCAGTGTTGATCACCTTTTTTCTTGTGTATTGAGTTTATTTTTAACTTAGCAGCTCAAACTTATTTTATTGCTTTGTGTTTGTTGTTATTTTCTTGTTGTTTTTAGCTGGACACTGACTTTTTAATATTATGTATTTTAGATAATTTTTCTTATTTTTTGTATGTAAATGTATAATGAATTATATTGACCATCCTGCTAGCTAGCAGTTTTGGGTTTGGCTGTTCTGTGCTACTATCTGGGATTGATAACAACAGGACACCCAATTCTGCCATTTGGATCAACATCAAAGAATCTTGATTTTGTGCCTATGCATCATGTAATTGTAATTTTTGTTGAGTTTGACACACCATTTGGGGCTCAAACACTCTTAAGAAGTTCAGCATCTTAGAGTTTGTTTAATTTATAATAATTCGTTGATTATTGTCCCCTTTAATTAGTATGTTTAATAATTTAATAATCTCTTTTCTTTAATCTTAAGACATTACAGAAGTGTTTGATACATGAGGGAGAGAGTCGATTGATGAGATTCTTGTAGATTTTCTCCTTTTTGTTCTCCTGTTTTGAATTTAGCTCATGTATTTTGACAATGTTCTTTTTACATGTTTTAGTTGATACCTCAACATCTTCCAGAAGGGGATGATTCCAAAGAAAGGACTGTGCAAGTTACTGGTGATAAGAGGCAAATTGAAATTGCACAAGAATTGATAAAGGAAGTCATGAGTCAGGTTTGTTTGACTATACATATGCTGAGAAAGTTTACAATTTTAAAGTTCAGATAATGTTGGTTCTTATCTCTTTATTATAGTTCTTACATTAATGCTCAAATTCTGCAATCTTGAAGATTTCTTGATATTTGTATTGTGATTTTATGCCAAGATATATGCATGTGTTGAATTTGGCTGAACAAATTGCAGTAATTTTTTTAATGATTTTTGATGGTCTTGATTATCTCGTATTACTGCATCCAGAACCTTATTTGTGCAACTTCTAGTTCTTATTTTGAATGGGGATCTGAGGTTTATGTCTTGTTTGCTGTGAGAGTTATTGGGTAATACCACCACAGATTGCTTGCAAAGTTTTGTTCTGGATTAGTACTTATGGTGTTGGTAAGATACTATGTACTATGTGGAAGGATGCCATGTTTTGCTCTTGAAAGTATGTATCACTAGTTTGTTTAGATTTCATATTGGTAACTGATGTTGAATTTTTTCTGTATAATTTTGAGGTCTATTTATCATTTCATCTGAAACTATCATGCAAAATAAAGAAATACTAAAAATGATTAATTGTATATTATCATCCATGTAAAATTTGGATAGACATTTTCCATGTAGTGTGCATGTATAAAATAGGGATCTAGACAAAAACTTTAATTTTTTTGTTTGTTCCATTTGGGTTCAGTGCTGCTCCACAATTGTATTTGTGAAAGCAATAGAAATCATGATTGTGTTCAAGGAAGTGTCCCATGTATTCAATACCTGTATGCTCCATTTATGGAAGTATTGTTCAATTGCTACCATAGAAGTGAGATTGATCACCTGAAACGGTGTTCGTGAGTTTGGAAATTGATCAATAATCCATGCCAAGGTCAATTAAATCTTCTAGGAAGATCGTATATGTGAACCAAGATGTCAGTTGCAATGTTTTATTTTTCTTGAAGGTGCCAATTTCGAATTGGTTGGCTTTAAAAATGCAGATTTGGCTATTGCCTTTTCCCTGGGGTCAGCATTGCTTTCTTGATGTAGCATAGACAACATATTCACTTTCGTCCACTGAAGAGAGGTGGCTGGCATTTAAACCTCAGATTGCAGGATGTTTAATGGTTGGTAAGATTGCTTCAAGACTTAAAAATCATGATTCAGTAAGACTATGTTGTGCTGGCCTTGGTGCTCAAATAGAGCTGCTGTGTGATTTGCATGAGACCTTTTGGAAGGAAAGAGTCATACGTGGTGAAGTAATGGAGTCTGATGATTTTAACTGTGTTGGTTGGGGTTGTATTTTTTTTTTTTTTTATATCTAGTTCTATACTGAGAATTATTTAATAAGCAATTAATGTCATCTGGTGTGTATTGAGGTAGGGGAAATTGCAATTAAAGTATATGATCAGGGTCGGTGCCAGTATATCGTGTTCATTTATTTTACCTACTGATACTTGTGGTTTAAAGTACTAGCATGTCAGAAGAATGTTATATTGGTGTTGTAAGTGTTGAAAGGCAACTAAACCTAGTTGATCATGTTTGTTGATTCAAAAATGAATTTTGAATATTGAAAACTTATTGTGCTTCTGTGGATCCTAATAACAGGGTGTAAGGCTATTGTGTGTTTGATCCCCAGCATTTAATTAACATACATGTTCATTACTTTTTGGCCATTCTTGTCTTAACATTTCATGATTGATCAGTGATTATATAGGCAACATTGACATGCTGAATATATTTATTGGTCCCTTCTATCTATATCAACCTGGTATTTCTTGTTTCCAGTTTTCACCTTATTCTGTTTTAAACATTTTTTATAGAACATGATGGTATGTTGTTAAGAGGCAGAAGTTAAACATTAATATGTCATCTCTTGTAAGATTGGCTTGCTCTGGTGAGTCGCTGAAATAATAGATTGAATTTTAGCTCATAGAGCATTATGAGTTTTGCTTTGTCATTGTCAGGCTCCTTCCTTTTCCCTCGTTTGCTGAGGTGAGATCTTTTTTCCCTGTGATAACATCAAGCATTTGGTGTGATTTTATGTGTATAGTGTCTACTTGATTACCTACCGTGGTTGAGCTCCTGATTAAGTGACATGCTATGGATATTGTATTATTTTGACAGCCTACTGCATGCTATTCTGTCAGTTCCCATTCAGTTTCAGTTATATAATTATAAAATTCTGATAACTTGGTCTGTGTGCCCCATTGGGGCCACTTGTATGATTATGCAATGATATAAATGTGATTCTGTCGACCTTATGCCAAGCAAATTTTAAAATTTTACCGGTATCTTTTTTTTTGGTTGGGTACTTCCTTTAACTTTGAATTTGACTAATCATGGCTATTAAATGTTTTCTCAAAATGGGTATGAAAAGTTGCTTTTGACTTGGATCTATGTATACTAATTTTATGCCGATTAAGAAAATTTTCCTATTTACTTACTTTATCTTATGTTTTGTTTGTATAGCCCGTCAGGCCATCATCGGGTGGCTTTGGCCAGCAGGCCTATCGCCTACCCCGTGGATCTGGTGGTCCACCACAATGGGGTCAGCGGGGTTCTCATTTTGGCCACCCAACAGCATATGATTACCAGCATCGTGGGCCATATCCTTCTCACAATCAACCATATGCTCCTCCACAGTATGGAAACTATCCTCAACATATGGCTCCAAGAAGCAGCTTTGGTTCTGGTTGGGAGCAAAGGCCTCACCACAGCTTTCAAGGGCCACCCCCACACAATGGTGGGTACGAGTATTATGGAGGACAAGGGGGTCATGTACCTGATGCTCCACCATCCACACAGCTTCCCAGTTCTGCCCCCCCACATGGTGCTGGTCCTTCCCCTCTACCTTCTATGGGCCCAACCCCAGCTCAGGTGAATTACAACTATGGACAGCCACAAGGCCAGGATTATGGTCATCAGGCAGCTTATTCTCAGGCAGGACTTCCTCAACAAGGTTATGGACCAGGATATGATGAGGCGAAGTATGAAAATCGTGCTCCTACTCAGCATTCCTATGGAGGACATGTAAATTCTCAATCAACCTATCCTCAGGCTGGTGCTCAACCTAATTACCCTGCACCGCAGCAGTATGGCAAGCCACCATTATATGGGATGCCATCACAGGGACAGCCTCCACAATCTTATGGTCCCCCTAGAGCTACTCAACCAGGGGATATGCCTTATCAAGGTTCGACTCCTGCACAGTCATATGGCATGAATATGCCTACACAAACACAACCATACCCATATGCAGTATCTGGGCCATCACAAACAGCATATCCAAATTATGGGTCTGCACCAGCTGCAGATGGCTACAGTCACCCACCGCCTGCATCTGGCCCATCTTATACCCAGCCTGGTGGACAACCCAGTTATGGTCAGCCAGCTGCCCAGCCTGCAGCCAGTTATGCGCAGGTTGGTCCTACTGGTTATGGATCATATCCATCTTCACAGCCAAGTTACCCTGAGCAGCCGGCTCCCAACAATGCAGTTTATGGCTACCAAGTGCCCCAAGATCCTGGTTATAGCAGTGGTGTTGCACCAGCATATAGTACTACCCAACCAAGTGGGCAGCCAGCTTATGTTCAACCCACTCCCACTCAAACTGGTTATGAACAGTCTAACACACAATCAGCAGGTTATGCGGCTGTGCCAGCAGCAAGTGCTCCCGCTGTGTATGGCAAAACAATGTCACCCCAGCCTGCTGCTTATCCCCAATACGACTCCACCCAAGTTTATGGTGCTCCTCGATGATGTTTTTATGTTAACCACCAAATCCTAGTATTAGCATGCTCTAATTTGATGGCCCCTTTAGGTGTAACCTGCTATTGATTTTCCTGTAATCTGTACCGCTTTAAACGATGAACGTCAAAATATATTTTTTTCTCCGTTCGAGTGCTCTAATCGTAAGATTTCGTGAAAATCAAAGTTGAATAGGCTTGTCGTTTGGTCGAAGGATTCGAAAGAAAATTAATCGAGATTACGAGGCATTACTTTATTGTTTCTGTGCTTTGCTGATACCTTTTCCTCGGATGCATTTGTTTCAAGATACCAAGAAAGATGGTTCTAGAACGTACACTTGAGAATATAATATTCTTTGTCTTACGATTTTATAAACACTTTTAAGAATAGTTGATTTAGGAATATAAATAAATATATATTTTATTTTTCATGATGAGAGGTGAGTATTTTGTATTTTTATGAAAATAGAAGTTACTTTTTACAATAATTGTTCACCTTCACCTCTTTTCATTTTTTATTATACTTTTATTTGTTTTAATTTTTTAAAAATTTTAATGTTTTCTGAAATTTTTAATGACGAATAAACATGTTCACGCTAATAGTTTTTTCAGAGATGATGTTCTTAAGAATATGTTTTTTGTAAATATAATTTTATAATTTGAAACAACCAACTCTTTAAGTTATGCAGTGATTTGACTAAACATTATCTAGACTCGGATTTTTTTTGTAATCTACTTTTTCTAGCGAAATATTTGCCAGTTATTTTCAAGACTCTTGTAATAAAGTCGTTTTTGTATTCAATATATTAGCGTGCAATAGTGTTTTTTTATTAATTACGTATAAATTATGGTCAACAGTGGTTACAGAATCCATTGACTTGCAATACTTCCTTCACCCTTCAATAACATTAGAATATATGCTTTAAAAAAAGTAAAATATGTTTTTATCTCTAACTTTATTTGATTTTTAGTTTTATTTTTTTATTTTTTATTTTTAATAAATTATTCAGTTTTATTTTTAGTCTAAGATATTAATTATACGTAAAAATGTGATAAATATAAATTATATGTAAAAAATTTCTATTTAAATTTCTTTAGTTAGCCAGAAAATTTGTGGTAGTTAAAAATTATATAAAACATTAAACAATTTTCAAGTATGATGATGTCTTAACCACCAGACAAAAGGGACCAAAAAATCATCACTAGATTATCACTTAAAAGTTAAAATTAATAACAAACTTAAAACAAAATAAAACAACTTATGAGGGACTAAAAATGATAAAAAAAAATTATGAAGACTAAAAGCAAAAATCAAGATAAAATAAGAGACCAAAAACATATTTTATCTAAAAAAATATAATATCACAATATCTTGTTAAAAATGTAAATTGAGTTAAATAACCAAGTCGATAAGGTTCGTTTTTGGATATGTATTTATAAAGTTAATTTTGAATCAACATAATTTTATAAAATTGACTCAAAATAAAGGTGACTTTTGTTTAGATAAGAAATATTAGAAAGTTAATTTTTGATATATAATATTGTTTGAAAATAGATTAAATATAAATTTGGTTCTCCTATTTTGTTGAAGAGTTTAATGATCATGCATTGATAGTGTAAACACTTCATCTTTATGTCTAAGCAAGTAAACTTTCTTATATATAGAAAAATCATTAATAAAGGTTATGAAACAATTCTTATATCATTTAAACATAGTTTGTTTCAAATCACTAAGATCAAAATGAATAAAGCTAAAAGGCTTAGTTTCACGTTATACAATAAAACATGTTTTTTTAGTTTGATTCTACACCTATTTCACATTTTTTAGTTTGATTATCATGTATGTTGATTAAGCCTAGTCATTGCAATTTAAAAACATATAAGAAATTCACATGACCTAATCTAGCATGCCACATATCAAAGGAATCAACCATGTAAGTAGAAGAAGATGCACTTTCATTAAATACTTTAGAAATATTGAGTACAAAATGTCCCTAATCACAATAACCTTTTCCCATGAACTCATTATTTCTTGTCATGACAATTTTGTTAGACTTGAAGGACACCTTCATCCCAACCTTTCCCAATTGTGCTACAGAGACCAAATTGACTATGATGGAGGAAACATGTAGCACATAATTCAAGCTAGTGTTTTCCCAAATATGACTTTGAGAAGAATCTTTCATTTTTCTCGAATTGGAGTAGTCCTAGATAGTGTGATAGGAGGTAAAGGAGTAGACTTGTTCTTCTTATTCCCCCAGAGTAGTATAGGAGGTAAACATATTTCTATCATTACAAATGAGTCTGATAGCCCTAAAATCTACCACCCACTTGCTCACATTGGTCATAACGTTGACATGAGAAATGACTGCAACAATAATGTCATTTCCTTTTGCCAAGTTAGCACTAGGTGTAGGATGATTGTCATTTCTTCCCTTTTGGAACTTGCACTAAGGTGCACGATGTCTAAGTTTTTGCATTGGAGGAGCAACATCGATAATGTGCATTGTAGAAACAATATTAATATTAATGTTCTCAGCCATTATAATCATTAAGATTGTTGAAAAGTCCCCTAGGGTACAACAAAAACTTCTCAGCAAACATGAGACAACAAAACTAGCAAATAAAAGTATTTGAATCCAGGAATAGGAAAGAAAAAAAAAAGAGAAGAGAAGATTTTTCTTTGTGTAAAATTGATGGAAAAATCGAGTTTATATAGAGGTAAGAAGAAACATGAACGTTTGAAAAAAATGATAAGAGGAAAAATAATTAAAAAAATAATAAGTAAACATTTTAATGATATAATGATAAAGAAATGTTATTAACAAAAATTCAATAATAATCAATACATATTTAAATGAAAATCCAAAATTTCATTATTGTATCAAAATGAAATCTATCATGTTAAAAATTAAGCTTTTAAGCTATTAATTTTTAATTCATAATTTAAATTCAAAATCTTAAAAATAAAATTTTATTAAATCATAAAATAAAAAATTTACATGAGCCATTATCGCATGTGCAAGGAAAGAAATCGGTTTATTTACATTATGATATGCCCACATGACTTAAACTCATGCGCACGATACTTCCATCTCTTGCTAGCCATTTTGAAAGCTCATATCACAAAATGATATATAAATATAAACTCTTTAACAAAAGTTATTCTACACAATGTAGGACTTTGCCTTTTGTAATATTCCTAAAAAAATCACAACAGTTACGAATCAACTCTTCTTGTTTATGAACTTTATATAGGGCCATACAATGCAATGAACATTTGGGTAATGGATCAGAAATGACATGTCAACAATTTTTTTGTTTACAGTTCTTATGTATGCCACGCAAATTGTTATCTGTACAAAGTAAGCTTGCAGAATGCAGGGTTTGGCATTACACTACGTTGCTCGTTCGGCACCAAGTGGTTTGAAAGTCCTTTGTTTCCCAATTGCATTTGGAATGGCCGCTTCCCGAAAATACTTCCTTCTCTTAAGCTTCTTGATCATCCTGATCTTCTTCAGCCGTTTTGGGTCAGCAATTTTCTTGTTTTTTTCCAATTTCTCTTTCCTTCCCTCCTTATAAGCTTGAATGGTTTTACTTCTCTGATCATCAGGTAATAAAGCCAATTTGGAAAATTTCTTGGGACTCACTATTTTCAGTTTCTCAGTAATTTCCTTGAATGCTAGAACAAGGCCACGCCTTATAAAGCATCCTTCAATAAGCCGCATTGAATTTAACTCAGGGAGATTTGGAGCATCTTTTAACTCCAGATCCAAGCAAAATGGGGAGTCTTTTAGCCACATCCTGAGGGAGTGAGCCTTGGCTACAAGGATGCCGTGCCGTGTCTTACAAGGAAGGAAAGGCGATCCCATTTCCCAAAGGCATGCTTTCAATGTGCTATCAAGGGATACCATGTTATACTCCGCTGTTCCTGTTATAAGTACCACCGATTTTGGTGACTCTGGATAGCCCTGCAAGGAGGCATCCTGCAATGAAACCAATGTCCCAATGTTAAGGTCATACGGAGAGAGAAGCTAGAGCTAATTAAATGATGGACATTATATTTGTCATCAATGATGACGATGTTTACAGCTCATAATGCAATGCCCAAGTTTTAGTATAAATAAAAAAATTATACGCATGGGAAAAAGTATGCAACAAGATTAGGTCAGTAATGGGTCAAAATTGCCTACTTGAGTCAAGGTGTAGTGTAATAATAATGCTTTTAATTTCATATGGTAAGCAATTTTAACGTCAACTACCAAGAAAGACTTCCTAAACAACAAATGCATATGCTGAAGCCATTCTAGTGATATGTTCAAATAATTTTAAAATCCTAATCATAGTTATGGCTTCTGTGTGAGAAAGTGCGGCAGAGAAAGGGAAACAGATGAAATAAACTCCGGCTATAAATAGTACATATGACCTGAACTCCCCAATTCAGTATGTGGTTAGAGTTATGGAGGCAAAAAGAAAAAAAAAAAATCTAAAACAATATATACGTCTGTACCTCTCATTGCCCCAAGCAATTTTATGAGTTAATTTAGATAGAAAACAGTACTATCAGTGGATCAGCTTCATACAAGTTATGGGTTACTAACTTAATATCTTAAAACAGTAAACGGTAAAACCTAGTCTATTTACTAGCTGACTGCCTTTCTGTGGGCATACAAAAAATTGTGTAAAAATGAAAATACTTGTGTGGCACAGTGTATCACATTTCATCTCTCTAAGTTTTAAGCTAGCATCCAGGCTTTTAGGCTTCAACAATAACCATAGAAGGTATAGTTACAGTCAGAGGAAGTTGGCTTTGCAGATCTTTATCACAAATTATATGAAACATAGGTGAAAGCTGGGTACTATCTCAAAATTTGGCAAGTATTATCACCATGGAAATAACACATCTAGTTATAAAACCTTGAACCTTAGAAGTGAACGACCACAGATAATTTTGAAGGCAACTTAAAAGTTAAAGAGAAATCACCTGCATGTGGTCAAGCCATAGCGTAAGACCCACAAGAGCTGAACCAGCAGATAGTTTTCTAAAATCAGCCCCCCAGTCCTTATCAGCAACTCTGCAATTGATTAATAGAAGCAATAAGCAACCTAACTGAGCCGGTAACACTACAGCTGAAAATTATGATGAGATACGCTGTGTCTCGGCAGTTTACAACTTCCTCCCAAATCCTAAATATATTACAGTTAAGAATTATGCAAAAGTACCTATAATACCTACCTAAAAATATCATGGCGATAAATGCTTCTTTTGATTGCTAATTGAAAAACCCATGATGCAGTTGCCCGGAGTTCAAATGCCCATAAGAGATCCACCAACGCATTCACAAGGTTAAAGGCCGCATTGTCTTCCACAGGTTCTAGTCTCTCCAGACATTGGTCAACTTCTGAAACTAGCGACTCAGATTTTTCTTTTAGAAGCCTAAGAACAATTAGTATACATTATTAACTGGACAAATATGAAAGAAGAGACTCGTGCTTCTTTCTCTTAACGACTATAAAAACCGATCATTTAACATAAAAATGAAATAGTAATTAAAAAACTAAGCAGTACCTGATCGGTAGATCAAATCCAGCATCTTGGAGTGCATTTAAAAGAATAATAGCCTCATTTGCTCCCTCAGACAAGCTTGCTGCTCTGATAAAGCACGTCCATATTCGATGGTCTGGTTCTATGCCTGATTCCTTCATCTCTGTGAGTTTTTCAATTCCAGCTTTAAAATCTCCTTTTTTGAGATACGCATCAATAACAGAACTATAAGGTAGTGTATCCAGAACCACTCCAGTTGTTCTCAAGTTTTTAAGGACATTCTCAGCTTCTGCCGGCTGCCCAGATTTACCGTAAGAAACCATAAGCAAATGCATGGTGGAAATAGTGGGCTCTATCCCTGATTCTTTCATCATGGCTAGCAGATTTTCAGCTTTCAGATGATCCCCAGAAGTTCTATACATTTTCATCATTAAATGATAAAAAGCACGGTCCAGTTTATAACCATTTGATCTAAGCTCTTCAAAAAGTTCCTCAGCCTGTTCATACATGCGTTGCTTACTAAATGCTGTGATCAGGCTTCTGTATGTGTCCAGCTTAGGCTCTAGACCAAGGCTTCTCATTTTATTCATCAATGAAAAACCTTCTTCTGGTCTACGGTCTTTGCAGTACATTATAATTAATGTATTATAAGTTTCTTCATCTGGTTTAAGACCAGATTCTTGGATCTTTTGGTAAATGATACCCATGTTTTTAAAATCTTCAATACCTAAATATAATTTAAGTGTAGAATTGCAAATTTGAAGGTCAGGCTTAAATCCGGCCTCTTCCATCTCACATAACATGACTTCTACATCCCTTACTCTTTTGCATTTGCACAGCAATCTAAGCATAATTCTGTAAACATGCATGGTAGGAAAATAACCAGCAGCTTTCATTCCATTGTATATTTTCTGTACCTCAAATAAGTTTCCTGCCTGAGCAAATGCTTCAAGCGTCAAAAGAATAGAACTTTTACTAATCTTCAATCCCATGTCTTGCAATTCCTGGATTACCACATAAAGCTCATTAAGTCTCCCATCAACAATTAAAGCCTGTAATAGACCATTTACGGAATCTACAGTTGGAGAAGGACCATCTCTCATCATTGTGTTAAAAATAGCTCTAGCTCTTTCATAACAACCACTGAATGCATAAGCATGTATTAGAGCATTCCACACCTTTCTATCCATTTTTGAACATCTTTGCCTGAGACTCCCCACTAAGCTTTCTGCTTTTTGCCATATCTTTAACTTCCCATAAGTTTCAATGGTATCAATGTAAACAGATACATTATTATCAAGTATAATACCATTTTTCTCTGCATGATACAACAAATGGTGGGCTGTCTCAGGTAAGCCCAATTTACAGTAGACAGACACCATGCCTTGGTACAGACACTCAGATGGCTTAACACCATTGAATCTCATGTCAGAGAAAATCTGAGAAGCTATGTCAAACAGCTCATTCTGTATACATTCCTGAATAAGAGATTCATACATGGTACAACTTCTAAATGAACCAAGTCCTCCTTTACTTCTGTATTCCTCTAAGGCCGCATCTAACTTTTTAGCCTTGCAAAGTATAATGATGAGTGCTTCTGTGATCATTTGAATATCATCTGGAGCATGTTCTCCCAAGAATTCAAGAAGTTCACAAGCTTCTGAATATCTAGCACATGAGCTATATGAACTCATGATAGATAAAAAAATTTCATGATCCAATTCATAGCCATTGCTGATGGCAACTTTCAACATTTTAGCAGCATGATCATAACATCCCCCCTTAACAAGAACTGATGAAATAATTTGTGGATTCATACCACTCAGTTCTGCCATATCACTAATAATCCTGTCAACAACATCCAACATGTTTTCCCTCACAAGTACACGCATCATGACCTCATAGAGACCATTATCTGGTGTGAAACCTTGGCGAATCATTTCCTGATACAACCCCATAGCCTTTTTCATCTCATTGTATCTCAGGAAGAAATCCAACATAACTGAATATGCAAGACGATCAGCTTTGATCCCTGATCTACGCATGCAATTAAATGTCTCTTCAGCCTCTTCTCGCTTTCCAGCCTTTGCATAAGCACAAATCAAAGCACTATACGTGTGCAAAGTGGGCCTAACTCCTGCATCCAGCATTTCCAACATCACATTTGCCGCTTCTTCAACCTTACTTGCTTTCCCAAGTGAATCTATTAAAACAGTATACGTAACCGCATCAGGATTCCTACCAGAAGACTTCATGTCTCTATAAATCTGCAATGCCTGGTCATGCCGGCCTTGCTTCCCGTACATGTGTATGATAGTGTTGTATGTCATCTCATCCTGGCCAAATCCCCTTTTCACCATCTCTTCACAAATATCCCTTACCTTTTCCGTATTCCCTTCTCTTGAAAAAGCATACAACAAGGAATTGTAAGTCACAGCATCAGGAAAAAACCCTTTAGACTCCAATTCTTTAAACAGCTCCTCAGCTTTCCTAGCATGCCTGCATCTACCATACACCGAAATCATAGCATTGTAAGTCCACAGGTCAGGCTGACACCGGTGAGACTCCATATCGCTGAAAACTGCAACCGCTTCCTCCAAATTGGATTCCCTAGAACAAGCACTTATAAGGGTATTGTAAGTTATTATATCGGGCCTAATCCCGGACCGCCTGACTTCATTCAAAAGCTGAAAAGCCAAATTAGACTCCATTGGACCACTCTTCATCCTTGCATTAATCAAAGTATTGAAACTGATAAGGTCAGGGACACAGCCTCTCTTACGCATTAAATCAAGCAGCTCCTTTACCTTATTGAAGCGACCGTTGCGAGCATACACACCCATCATGGCATTGTACACTTGAACCGTGTCCCCTACACTTGACTCGGCCCTGGTGAAGATTTCAACAGCAAGTGCTTCTTGATTTGCCTTTCCCAACACACCCAAGATGGTTGCAACCATTCTCGCATTGGGGGCATACCAGTGGCGCAAATTCAAGCACTCATAGAGTTCAAGCGCGCGTTGCCAGTTTTGTTGACCCACCCATTTGACCACAAAGCAAAAATCCGTTGGCGTCATCTGAACTCTGCGTTCTTCCAATACAGCCGCGACGAATTCCTCAGACTTCAAGGCCAGAATCGTGTCCGTTAAGTACTTCACTCTTTCCCTCCAATTCTTGTCCCTTTTCAGCGCCAATTTGTTCATTTTTTTTACCCTCGTCTTGCTGCGTCTCCCCAGAGCTTCTTGGGCTTCGTCGTTGTCGCGACCCAGTTTTGGGGACGGGGATTCTTCTTCTGGGGACTCGGTTATGGTGGGGGAAATATCGTTTTTGGGAAAGTGGGTGTGCGTGGAAGGGTAGGTTTGGGAGAGTTTGAGGTGGGGCCATCTTATTGAAGGCGATGCTCTGGTGTAGATGAACTTGACGGTTTTAACAGTGCTGGGTTCTGAAGAAGAGGAATTGCTATCAGTATCAGTATCATGGGAAGTGGAAGGAAGTGCAGCGTGTTTGGGTGGTGGATTGGACTGTGGTCGCTGAATTGAGGGAAAACCAAGCAATCCTGAACCTGAGACAGAGACAGGCATTTTTGTTCAGCTCAGGAGATGTGTCTGTTGCAATGCTAAGTCATTAGTCATTAGTCATTAGTCATGTATGTTCGGGTTCTGTAAAATGCAACATTTATCATTTGAGTTGAGCTCCATGAGAGTAGAAGAAGAAAATCACCATGTAATGGATTTCATACTACGCTGAACCCAATGTTTTTGTTATCCAGAATTATAGATATTTTGCTTGCTTGGCGCGCCGGGATGAGACAGATACTAAAATAAACTTATCAAAGACTGATTTTTTTTTTCTTCTTTTTAAACTAGTGCTCCAAAAGATGTACATTCATCATTAAAAAATATTCATCATTTAAGTTCCAATAATAATACTAAAAGGTTATAAGTAGTCTCGTGTTTGAAGATTGGCATATAGCTGTGTTCACTTACAGAGGTTGTATCTAGTTCAAGTAAAATTTTCTCATGTGAGAATATTTGAAGCTCATACAGAAAAATCTGAGTAAATTACATTTTAATTTCTTAATATATAGAAATATTCCATTATCCTCTCATCTTATATTAAAAAAATATAATTTAATTTATTTAACTTAATTATGTTAAGATATTCTTTAAATGATTTTAAAATCTGTTTTTCAATTAAAATTATATTAAAATATTTTAAATTTATCAATTCATTCTTAACTCCCACAATATGTAACATCTTTATAGATAACTATAACCTATAATGCGAAAAACATACATCCTTAAAATAAAACTATGTATTTATATAATGAAAACATAAACCAGACTTAATGTTCGTACCAAGGTATCTTTTGATCTTCAAATAACATTTGTAATGGAGTAAGAATAAAATGTAAACAACTAATGCTTCATGCAAGAGGACTTAAAATGTAAGAAGTGCTGGTATCTAATTAATAAGGTTAAAACATTTAAACTATAGCAACTCACTGCTTGACTTCTAAACTTGTTCAGTTTAAAATGCATTAACTTAAGCTAATCACACCAAAGGTTTTAAGAAGTATCCTAGAGAGACCGCATAATCATATAACATCTAAAGAAACATTTAACAAGTAATCATAATCATAAAATTTATGACATTTAACATATATAGTCATTATTAGCAATAAATAACATTTAGAATAATCATAAAATTAAGAATATTTTATAATATACTAATACGACTCTTTTATACATGTATATTTATATAGAAAAATGTCATATCATTTAATAATTATAAGAATAAATTTTTTTTATGGCCACCCACACTCTCCAATTATGAAAAAAGAAAACATATACAACATCTTAATCATTCAATAATATAAAATCCCTTATAAACCCATTGATCATGCATCATTTTGTTTAACTCACATATTCATGAATTTCAAGAAACAAACATAAATAATTTGGAAGAAAGAATTCATACAATATAAGGAATCAAAAACATATGAGGGGATGCATTCTTCTAAATATAAATACTCATTGTAAAGGGGTGCTTCGATTTTCTATACGTTTCTTCTCTCATTTTTTTCATCTTCCATACTTTCTCTCTCTTTCTTTATTCCTTTTGTTTTTTGTTTAGGTTAGAAATAAAGGTATGTGAGTGACTCAATGTGGTCAACTTGACTAGGTTAATAATTCATCAAGCCTTATGATTCATCCTTATTGGGCTTCTTCTCATATTTTAATTTTTGGACCCGGATTTTTTATGTCATTTAACCAAGGTCATTCATAGTAATTCATACATTCAAAATTATTAATAATATGATTATGGCTTAAGTATGAATTGGTCCTTGAAAAATAAAGTTTTTTTTTTTTATTTTGATCCTTAACATTTTTTAGTCATTAAAAAATTATTATTTTTTGTTTTAGTCACTAATATTAAATAATATTTTGATTTTAATCATTGTTATTTTTTAAATGATGACATAACAATAACTTTTATAGTCAAATGATTTGTTATGTCATTAAAGAGTCTGACATAACAGTTAGTGTAATTTTTTTTCGTCAAACTTTATTTTAAATATTTTATTAACTAGTTTAATATCATCAATTATTTTAAACACAGAATTTTAAAAACACAATTTATTAAAAAAAATTATATATAATTATTTTGTTAAACTTCTCGATGATATGATAAATTATTAGATTGTTAAAATTCTTTTTACGACATCATTTAATTTTGTTATTTGTTAATAAATAATAATAAAAAAATTATTCAAATGACCAAAATCAAAATAAAATTATTAAAGACCAAAACCAAAAATATTATTTTTCAGGAATCAAATGGATATTTAAACCTATTATAATCTTAATTTTATAGATGTTACATGATGTTTTAATATTATTTTTTGTCTATATATAAATATTGTTTCTCTTTATAAAAGATTGACAAAATAAATGTGTTGAAAATGATAAAGATTTATCAATTTTGTTATTAGTAGTATATAAAAGGTTAGAAATGATACTATGGAAAAAATAATAAATGAAAAAAATATTATAAAAATCAATTAACTTAGTAACATATATATTTTTAAATAAATACACAAATATATTAACATATGGTCTTTCGGTAAAAAAGACTAGTAGAAATTATTATATTTTTTTATATAGTATGAAAAATTAGAAAAGTGAATTGTATTTTCATTTGAGAAAAAAAAACTGTACATTTTGAAATGAAAAAAAGAAAAAGAAAAAGTGTGATATTTAATTCTTTTGGAGTACGAGAGTCGACGAATTCTACGGTGCACTACTTTAATAAGTGCTCCACTATGAATCATAATTTTAAGTCATTATCTTAATCAGATCTCATGAGTTAAATTCTAAATTGTGCACACCAAATTATTTTTCCTTCAACCCTCTCCCTAACTTTAAGACGACATTTCAATAAAATATTGTAAGCGACATTAGTTGAAAGAAGAGGAAGTAATCTCCTTCTATGCAAAAATTTTACATCATATTATAATAATGACAATAACTAAAAACACAAAATTTCCTCCGTTGCACACTCCAAATCTAAGCACAGATACATTGATGTTGCACAATAACTTTTATGCACATATGTGCGCATAGATTTGGATGAGAACTCCATAAAGGGAGTCCCATTAAGCAATCACCTTTGCGTTCCAATATGAACATCCCTACAAATTATAAAATAAGAAAACAACACAAAATGGTTATGGTTGATGATTTTTTTGTGGTATTTCTACTCTCCTTTGCTATATTTACCTGTCAATTGAGTGGAGGTGACAACACCCCAATAAGAAGGAAAAGGCTGAAGAAGAAATAGAAGTTTCTTGATCTTGTTTGTTTACTTGGTTATTTCTAAAGTATAAATTTTCTCATAAAAATTTACATGATAAATAAGAAAAATTGTCATTATTGAAGGAGGAATTTTATGTAGAGAGAAAATTGATTCACAATTTTGGACTCAAGAAGTGGGGCACAAGTTGGGAAGGTGGGTGTGGTGATGTCACTGGAGAAGAAGGATTTGGACACGGATCAGCCTAGAGATGTTTTTTGTCGTATGAGGTGGAGCTTTGTGATGACTTTGTTAGAGCAATGAATTTCTTACCCAAAATATGGTGGTGATGAAAATGTTCACAAACAAAGATAAATAAAAATAAAAAATAAAGAATGTGATGTAGAGGGTGTACGATATTAATATAAAACTTAAATTAATTTGATAATTGTTAATTATGCTCCACAGTAAATTGTATAAACCACTTGTTCACAAGAATATAACAAAATATTTTAGTGAGAGAAAAATAATTAAAATGAAGAGTAAAATATTAATAAAGTAGAGTTTTCAATATCAGTTGAGGGACAAAATGTCTAAGAAAATATATAAAAAAGAAAGTATTTATCTTGTTGAAAGCAAATTTTAAAATACTAACTATATAAAATTTCATAAACCTAAAATTTCCCATGCTCAAAATGTTGATTAAACAAAATTTATTAATTGATTCAAGAGAAGTCGCCACCTGTCCAAAAACAGGTCGGGTCAAACCCAACTTGGTCGGGTACAGATGTTGCAGCTCATATGCTCAAATTACTCCATAGATAACGTCAAACCTTGAAGCCTCCATAGATTTTTTTTCTTTCTGGCATTGGTCTGTTATTTTGTCTTTGGTTCCATTCTCTGCAAATATGATTGCATTTGAACTGTGTGATACTTGTTTGTAACAGAAACCACACAAGGCAATAGTAGCATGGATATTCAGTCCGTTTTCTTCTTTATGCAAATTTCACTGTCATACAATCACGGTAACCCTCTTCTACGCTTCTCTCGTGCAACTGTCACCCAATGTTGTAAAAAACCCAACTTTCTCAATTCCCCAAGTCGCTGGGTTCGAAACAAGGGTGTTAAAGAAGTGGGTTCACAATTTGATGGCAAAAGTAAAACAATGCTTTTTAAGAGTCCTGATATTGGGGAAAATGAAGAACTTTCCAGTAATTTGTACAGCCAATTAATTTGTGAATGTTGCAAAGAAGGAGACTTGGATAGAGCTATGTCTCTTCTATCTCAAATGGAAGCTAAGGGGTTTCACCTCAGTTCAACATCTTATGCTTGTCTGATTGAAACCCTTGGAAGTGTTGGAAGGACTTCAGAGGCTGATATGTTGTTTAAGGAAATGATTTGTTATGGCTATAAACCCAAATTGAATTTGTACAACAGTTTGCTTAGAGGGTTCTTGAAGAAAGGTCTGTTAGGACTTGCAAATGGGCTCTTGCAGGAAATGGATGACTCAGGCATATGGAGGAGTAAAGAGACATATCAGATCTTTCTGGATTACTATGTTGGTGCTGGAAGGTTGGAAGATACTTGGTCAATAATCAATGAGATGAAACAAAAGGGGTTTCCACTTAACTCATTTGTGTATAGCAAGGTTGTTGGGATTTATAGGGACAATGGGATGTGGAAGAAAGCGATAGAGGTTTTAGAAGAGATTAGAGAGAGGAAGATTTCTTTAGACACTCATATTTGTAACAGTATTATTGATACCTTTGGCAAATATGGCGAATTAGATGAGGCGTTGAAATTGTTTAAGAAAATGCAAAAAGAAGGTGTAAGGCCAAACATTATGACATGGAATTCACTGATTAAATGGCACTGCAAAGAAGGTGATTTCATGAAAGCCTTTCATTTGTTTACTGATATGCAAGAGCAAGGATTATATCCAGATCCTAAGATCTTTGTCACCATCATTAGCTGCTTGGGGGAGCAGGGAAAGTGGGACATAATAAAAAAATATTTTGAAAGCATGAAAATCAGGGGAAACAAAGCATATGGGACTGTTTATGCTGTTTTGGTCGATATTTATGGACAATATGGGAAATTTCAGAATGCTGGGGAGTGTGTACAAGCAATGAAGTCTGAAGGTGTGCTAGTTTCACCGAGCATTTTTTGCGTGTTAGCAAATGCTTATGCTCAGCAGGTATGTTACTTTTTCTTCTTCCTTTTGTTCTGGTATCATATTTGTATAATAACCATCAATGTTAAATAATGTTATAATGAAACAACTAGTCAAACCATTTTTGGAGCATTTAGTAAGAGTAATGTTGTAACTTTTGGAATGCCGAGAATGATATATAATTAAAATTTTCTTTCTATTTTTTTCCCCAATCTTTCTCTTGGCTACAGATTTAGTAATCTTTTGGGTAAAAATATTATAATTGTTACATTTGTAGCTTAATAAAAAAAGAAAGGAAAAGAAAAAAGCGAGATGCTTAATTGCTTTGCTTCTTTAAGATTGCAAGTATTGGGTATGGCTCATGTTTTTGCTTGTCAGGGCTTGTGTGAACAGGCCATTATGGTGCTGCAAATTATGGAAGCAGAGGGAATTGAACCGAATATCGTTATGCTCAATATGTTAATCAATGCATTTGGTAATGCTGGGAGATATATGGAAGCAATGTCTGTTTATCATCATATAAAAGAAAGTGTAAGGCTTACTAGTTAGCAGTGGATATACAGAGTATGTTTTATTGATGCAATATTTCTTTTTCAATCCCTGATGATATTGCTATAACTTTCTGAAGGGTGTTAGCCCCGATGTGGTCACCTACACTACGCTTATGAAGGCCTTTATAAGGGCCAAAAAGTTTGACGAGGTGCTGTGATTTCTTCAATTATTTTGTTGTCTTTTTCTTCTGCAAGATGCTTTTATGTTTTCCAACAATATGCAATTTCTATGTAGTAAAAGGAAGAAACTCAGGCTGTATAATCTTGTTGCCTAATTGATGCTGATAATATTACGTTAGGTTCCCTATATTTACAAGGAAATGGAGCATGATGGATGCACTCCTGATAGAAAAGCTAGACAGATGTTTCAAGTTGCATTATCAGTGCTTGAACGAAGGAACTCATAACAAATATATTTAACTTAATGAGGACTATAGTAGCTGATCACTGGTTCACAATCATCTGAAAATTGATCAAGTATAGCTAAATCCACGGTGAGCTTTCTGCTATTTTTTGTTATTGGATTTGGTGATATGCACTGGATAAGCTGGAGAGCTGTTTGGAGAAACAAAATTGAGGTTTTCTACAATGTCCTCCCCTGCCAGTGAAATAGGGATCCTTGTGTGTAAAGTTAGTGAGTTATGAAAGGGCCGTCATTTCTAGAAGCTTAAGAAGGGCACTCTCGATCATGGGTGTGGCAGGCTCCTTGAAGGTTGAAAGGTGCTGGAACAAGGATTGAGAAGGACATCTGTGGTTTGTGCAAAATAGGTGCTAATTTTATCCATTTATTTCAGCTGATTGATCATGATAATAAAGAGTAAAATGTTATTGGCTGCAAAGATGCAATGACCTAGCATCTTTGGATGGGAATATGGGAACCTTGGACAAATTGGTTTGATAATTTGAAGAGCAAGGAAAGTCAAGTTAGCTCAGGATACACAAGAGGCTTTGATCGTCCGTGTTAATAAAGGAATCCGCTGTGTTATTATTGCTATCCTAGGAATCTGCTGTCCTATAAATTGTATAATTGTTTTCTATTATATATTATAAAAACTAGGAATTATTAGAGATGTTAGGACGTAAGATCCAATTGTAAAGTAGGGACTTCAGTCTCACATTGAAAGTATGAAATTTTAGTTTGGGATTTATAAGACTGGATTCTTCAACTACAACAAATAGCATTTGTGGTCTAGTTCTCTCAAAGTTATTATCAATTGCTGTCAGAACCAACTAACCTGTGTGGGTGCATGGGCTGCAGAGCTTACATTGTCAAAACTTTGGACTCTTAAACTACAAGAAGTAGTTTTTGTGGTATTTTCTCTGAAAGTTCTTATCATGAGAAAATCAGGAATCTGTCTTTTAATTGTATATATTTAGGATTAGGATTGGGATTTTTAATGAGTATAGAAATTAGGAATTAGAATAATTCTGTCATTTTTTTTTTTTTGATGTAATTAGGAATTAGAATAATTCTGTCATTACTAATTGTAAATGGGAAATCCTCCCATAATGAATTCTATACTGTTTATTGATATGAATAAAACCCAAAAGGTTTTCAGTGAATATTTCTATTAGGATATCACGACTGACGAGCCTCCCATAGGCAGCAACCAGCAAGGAGCCTCGTAAAGAAGGGATTGCTGGAATTTGAATTCAGCTTGAGTTGTATTTTCTCAAATATCACATTACATTTTTTATGGAATTTCTTTTTATCCAAAAGTTGGTTGAAGAGCGTGAGTTGCTTGCGGAGTTGTGCTGGGACTGGGAGAGTGGGAGTAGTGAAGCTCAGGCAAGATGGTTGCCCTTCTCAGTAAGGATGGTCAACAATGATCCCGTTCAAAACAGCGTTTCTGTAAAGTTGTGCTCCCTCAGTGTTGTATTATTTGATCATGCAACATAACACTTACATATTAAAAGAAAATACAAATCATGTTTATGTACTTTGAATGTCCCATTGTGTGAAAGCAACATTGGACTCCAGAATTCAAATTTAAACAGTTAGTATTTTTATTATCCTTTTAACACACACATATATATTAACAATTGATGCAACAAAGACGTGGATTTCCCCTCCTTTAAAGAGTGACGATAAATGTATAGAAAAATAAATAATTTAAATTAAATGTATGCTATCCAGTAACATGTTTTCATATATGATAAATTAAATAACTTTTATAATAATTACAATAGTTTATATGCTTTGCATAGTTAGGAGAAGAAAAAAAAAATAATCACACAGTGGACTCGTGCTTTTTAATTTTAATAAAAGAAAGAGTGTAGAGCAATAAAAGATTGTAAATCTGTACTACACAGTAGAACGGCACATGGGGAAGGAGCTTGGTGCTGACATGTGGATAAACAAATGGTAATTGAACAATTGTTATATTACTATTCATTATCTTAAATTGATTAACAATATAAAAATGTATATCTATCAATATATCATGCATAGAAATTAAAGTGAAAAATAAGATACTAGCTTATGCACTCATTGAAGGATTGATTGTTTATTAAATCGATGACTGCATTCCAACAAGGGTTAGTGTGCTATTCTTAAAAAGCATCAAATTTTAAATTCTGATGCTGATCAATATAGTTTGCTGTAATTAACTAAACAAACAAAAAAAATATTGTGAAATAATTTTCATTAATTACTTGTTAATTGAATTATTGAACATTTTGTTTATAACAAACTAGTATTTTAGTTTGTACAATGTACATTATAAATATTTTATCATTATTTATAATAAATTAAAGAAATTAATTTCTAAGAAATGAAATTTAAATTTGATTAAGGAAATGAGTTTAAAGCGGGTACAGAAGGGTTATTTGATTAAGTATGCAAATGCAAAGCTAGGCCCGATGATACTTGGCGGTGGCAGTAACTTCTCTGCATTGATGCTATGTTCCACAAAGTGCGCGGTGTGTTCCCCAAACGTTGTTTATTGCGGAATCTTTGTAGTTCAAGTACAGAACCAGAAACCATAGCCACAAACATTGATACACAAATACGTGCTCTTTCCACACAAGGCAACATTGAAGAAGCTCTTTCACTTCTTTACACCCACTCTTCTCTGTCCCTTCAAACCTACGCCTCTCTGTTCCATGCTTGTGCGCAGAAAAAGTGTCTCCAACATGGCATGGCTCTGCACCATTACATGCTTCACAAAGACCCCACTATACAAAATGACCTTTTTCTCACCAATCACATGATAAATATGTACTGCAAATGTGGCCACTTAGCCTATGCCCGCTACGTGTTTGATCAAATGTCACAAAGAAATATTGTTTCTTGGACTGCTCTCATTTCGGGGTATGCCCAATCTGGCCTAATCAGAGAGTGTTTCTCTCTGTTCTCTGGCTTGCTGGCTCACTTTCGCCCCAACGAATTTGCTTTTGCAAGTTTGCTTAGTGCGTGTGAGGAGCATGACATTAAGTGTGGCATGCAAGTACATGCAGTTGCTTTGAAAATATCTGTGGATGCCAATGTATATGTTGCAAATGCTCTTATTACAATGTATAGCAAGTGCTCTGGTTCCGGTGGAGGTTTTGATCAGACTTCAAATGATGCGTGGACTGTGTTCAAGTCAATGGAGTTCCGAAATCTTGTATCTTGGAATTCAATGATTGCAGGTTTTCAACTTCGTGGACTTGGGGACAAAGCCATTTGCCTGTTTACTCATATGTACTGCAATGGAATTGGGTTTGACCGTGCTACACTTCTTGGTGTCTTTTCTTCACTGAATGATTGCAGTGCTCTTGATGACATTAACATACATCTCAGGAAATGTTTTCAATTGCACTGTCTCGCTATTAAAAGCGGATTTATTTCAGAAATTGAAGTGGTAACTGCATTGATAAAATCCTATGCAAATCTTGGAGGACACATTTCTGACTGTTATAAGATCTTCCTCGAAACAAGTAGCCAACTGGATATTGTGTCATGGACTGCTCTTATTTCTGTGTTTGCAGATCGGGATCCTGAGCAGGCTTTCCTCCTTTTTTGTCAACTTCATCGTCAAAATTATTTGCCAGACTGGTATACGTTCTCAAATGCGTTAAAAGCCTGTGCATATTTTGTGACTGAGCAACATGCCATGGCTATTCACTCACAAGTAATTAAAAAAGGGTTTCAGGAACATACTGTTCTTTGTAATGCCTTGATACATGCCTATGCGAGGTGTGGCTCCTTAGCTTTGTCTGAACAAGTATTCTATGAAATGGGCTGCCGTGATTTGGTTTCTTGGAATTCAATGCTCAAGTCTTATGCCATTCACGGGCAAGCTAAAGATGCACTGGGGCTCTTCCAGCGGATGAATGTCTCTCCAGATTCTGCAACCTTTGTCACACTTCTCTCAGCTTGCAGTCATGTTGGACTTGTTGATGAAGGAGTGAGATTGTTTAACTCTATGTCTGATGATCACCGTATTGTTCCTCAACTAGATCACTATTCCTGCATGGTTGACCTTTATGGACGAGCTGGGAAGATATTTGAGGCTGAGGAGTTGATATATAAAATGCCAATGAAACCCGATTCTGTGATATGGAGTTCATTACTTGGATCTTGCCGGAAGCATGGTGAGACTCACTTGGCCAAATTAGCCGCTGATAAATTTAAAGAGTTAGAACCTAAAATTTCTTTGGGATATGTACAAATGTCAAACATATATTCATCTGGCGGTAGTTTTACAGAAGCTTGCCTGATTAGGAAGGAAATGAGAGACTATAAAGTGAGAAAAGAACCTGGATTAAGCTGGGTTGAGATTGGGAAGCAGGTTCATGAATTTGGCTCTGGTGGTCAACATCATCCAAAGAGAGGGGCAATATTATGCCGGCTTGAGATAGTGATTGGACAGTTGAAAGAGATGGGTTATGTGCCAGAGCTTAGCTTAGCCTTGTATGACACGGAAGTGGAGCACAAAGAAGACCAATTGCTTCATCACAGTGAGAAGATGGCGTTGGTATTTGCCATGATGAACGAAGGAAGTTTGCCTTGTGGTGGGTATGTCATTAAAATAATGAAGAACATTCGTATTTGTGTGGATTGCCACAACTTCATGAAATTGGCATCATATTTATTTCAGAAGGAGATTGTTGTGAGAGATTCAAACCGTTTTCACCGCTTCAAATATGCAACATGCTCTTGTAATGACTATTGGTAACCTACCACCTGCATTCTCCCAATGACTGATATGAGTATTAGTAACATACTACCTTCGTTCCACAACTAGGTCAAACTATGCCTGCTCGAGGATTCTTTTGGTCTAGCTGCTTTAGTTGAGGAAGCACGCAAATTCTTGCAAGCAGTGCAATGCCAATTGTATGTGGGCTGCTTGCTGAGTTCATGGATATGTTGAACTTGGAGATAAGGTAGGAAAGCATCCAACAACATATCTTCATTCATTATATTTATATGTACGGAATAATTACATAGAGTGATTATTCTGAATTTTAAACTGATAATCTCATAAATATGTTAATGGATTGATGTTTTGTAATGTATTTCTTAGAACATTATAGATCCCAACAGTTCGTCCACATGGCATGCATATTTGTTGATTTCTATTGTTCAAATGTAAATTGTAATAGTTAAAAAAATGTAAATTTTGTAAAATGCTAACACTAGGACTTTTATGACCGTTTATTTAACTGTATTGATTATTATTTAATGATTTCTTGTTGAATCTTGGGTAAAATATAATGACAAGTACTGCAATGAAAAATACCACAGAAACCGATGTTTGTTATTTACGTAATTTTTACATGAACGCAAAATTGTCTTAACCTACAAGCTTTTATTCTATAAGAATTTTTTTTAATGTTAAGCCTATAATTGCATACGGCATGCTTTTCAACTGATAAAATAGGTTCAATTCCTCCCTATAAGATACCCTCATGCAACAGTTCTCCGCCAGCCATATATATTTGATTATGATTTTCATAACCTTCTAATATGCAGATTGCAAAGTCAGTATTAACAGTTTAAAATTTTATTTGAACCATCACACACAAATAAGTGATAATAAAAACTATGCAAGCGAGCAAAAATAAAAAGTAGAAAAATTATGAAAATAAGCAGGAAAAATTAGTAAAAAGAATATTATTAAAATGAGTAAAAAAAAATGCACCTGGGTGAGAAAAAGAAAAACTCAAATGCATGGAAACAAATTATAAAAAATGAGAGAAAAAAACATGCAATCAGATAAAAAAAAATAGTGGAAATGTTATTTAAATGAGACAGAAAACTCAAGCAAATGAATGAGAAAATGGAAGGAAAAAAATTCATGAGTAAAAAAATATAAATGAGCAAAATAATGGGCTGAAAATTTATATAAAAGGATGAAAAGATGGGCGGAAAAACCTAGTGAAAAAAAAATCCAAATAGATATAAAATGATAAATATGAGCATGGAATCATGCAAAGGAATAAGAAAAATGGACAAAAAATAGATTGTTAGGCCATTTCTCAATTATAATATGTATAGAAAATAATAAAATATTTATAATAAATTTATATAAATAGTAAAATTTGGTTTATTTTTATTTTATTTTGTAGACATAAATATTATAATACTTTTTATTAATTTATTATATTATAATGTAGATAATAACTACCAAACGAAGTTTTCTTTGATTCAAGATCTTGACTAAGCTTCTCATCGTACGAATTTTTTTCAGCTTCATCTATCACGTTATTATACGCTTAAAGCCTCTGCTTTTGTCATGCTCCAATGCTGTCCCTGTTGAGCACAGAAAAATAATACGCAGAACTCACTTGTAACTTGATTGTGCAAACTTTTTGTCCACCGCAATTTCCACAATTAACATGTTTCAATGCATGCTTACTGAACCAAATAAATTTTGGCCCGGTAATGCAGTCTTATACAAACTAAGCGTCGGAGGTTTCTTGAATCTCAATTAAGGACAAAGTTGTACAGTGGCAAACTTCATTAGCATACCCACTGAAAGGCAAAGCAAACATGAATAACGTAAATCTCAACCATAAACCGAGCTCCAGGAGAGTGGCAAATTACTGAGTGAAATTGTAAGTTAGAATGATCCCGATATTAACAAATTGGGTAATGCTATGGCATAAGTTGTTTCACTTGTCTTTCAAGGAGTATAAGGGTAAAGACGACACTAGAAAAAGTAATGTATCAAGGCATCAAACGCACTAAGTTTTTATGTGCAACTGATTATGTGACATTCCTCTAGTTTTCGAAGAGAAATAAAAAGGGAAACTGAGAAAACACGATCAACAGCATTATAGTATAACACTAAACTACATTAACTTGGACTGTGTAATTTTGAATGAACCACAGGCCTCAGTCAAGTTTGCAACCCTTTCAGATCATACACGGTCACTGTGCAGGGGGAGAACGGCAGTAGCATTACTGCTTGGAATCAGACTGCATTGTCTGGATTGACGGAGCTGTAACTACAGCTAGCTTCAAGTCTGTGGCTTCACAATCCCCAGATCTTTCACGTATCTCACGGTACTCTTGACAAATGGCACAAGGATGACAGCAAAAATGGGTAACAAAATCCCCACAGGGTGCTTCCTACACAAGACAAGAACATTATATCAGAGTCATCATGGCATTTGTTTTATAAGACATCCAAAATTTTAGATCCAAATTTGTCTACTGTAGGCAAACAAAGAAGTATAGATTATAATGACAAAGGGAACTGTTACGCGACTGGGAAAATACTACAGGTGAAGGCTTGTTTGGCAGTGTTTCACGGTACCAGAAGCACCTTAAGAGAAACCTGCCTTCCTCAAAATCAGGGAACTGCCGTTTCACTATCTGCGAGTGCTATGAAATATGAATAAATAGCAAGTCGGGAAAGTATATTTGATTTATCTCCTAAATAGCTGATTCCTTAATCAGAAAAACACTAACAGATGGACTTGAGACATAACATCCTTTAATCTGCCTTAATGATCTACCACAAGGCAGAAATTATTTCTTAGTGAAAATAAGCATCCCTTTTCTTTCATTTTTATCTCATTTAAATATTAGATGCCTTCTACATTCACTGGTCTACAACTAATTAATTATGTTTTGGGATTGCCACTTTTGTTTCAACTTTCAAGAAACAGAAGAAAAATGAGGATTCTTGCTCTTTCCCTATTAACACATCAAAAAAGTTTTTTTATCCAGTAGAAAAACCAAGTGCCCAAAGTTGTATTTCAAATTCACATACTGGTTAGCCTGCAGTTAGAAACCATTTAATATTTCATTTAAATTTCGTTGTCCAGTCTCTTGAAAAGCAACAGTGGAATAGCTAAATACAAAACTTGTACTCCAGGCCCTGTGGTTGTACCAAATTGTCAGAAGTTTGAAACACTATAAGAACAATGGAAAATAGAAGGAAAATAATGTTATAAGAGTTAATGCAAAGCTTAGTTGTAATAGCATTACCGGCAAATTATACTTTGATCTCAGGGCCTTGCGGTAACCACAAGCATAACATGAAACAAGGCATCCCGGTAGTCCCAAAAACAAGCCATCAGTTAATAAGCAGCAGGCTGTGTTAACCACACTCCATAATAAAAAATGGGTAACACATGATCCCAGGAAAGTTCCAGAACCCAGAAATTCTGCATTCTTGCCAAAGAGAAAGCAAGGACAAAGACAACCTATACAACCTGCACAGATGATAAAAATTTGCAGCCAATCATCTAAGATGATAAATAAAATACTATCATAAAAGACAAAACAAAGTTTTTTGTAGCAAATTTAAATGTTTGAACCAACATGCTCTTTTACTAGAAAAAGTTCTTGTACTAATTAAGGTGCTAAATGTTGGTGTATTTTGTTTACTCTGCGCCCTTATTACTGTGTGTACATCAAATAACAACTGGTGTGAAACAGAACAAAAGACATTGAAAGATTTTGCTAGTCAGCAACCACAAACAAGTTCAATGAGTTAAGAGTTCATATAATTGATAATGTTTAATGTGGGCAAGACAACAAACACAATATAAAGGCTAACATAAAGCCAAAATAAAATTAAGAGCTTTTCCATTGTAATCCTCATTGTTTCCCCTGCTGCTGTTCTTAATTTCTCAGTTTGTTGCTATGATTTCTGTGATATAATCCCTTAACCTCATTAACACCATCAGAAACAAAGCAACAATAGTATTAATCTTCTATCTTTTGCAATCCACCAACAAAAAATTAAGATCATGAATTGTCAATTAACTGTAACTGATCTCCTAATTGTTGTATTAAAATACATGCCTTCACCCTCCTTTATAATTCCTTTTTCTTATGTTTTCTGCCTTTAGGCAAAATTTTCTACATTTTAAGCCGAATATTGATAGTAGCTCAACTGACATGCCTAAAGAAATAACATAAAAATCATCCAAGATTTATACAAAATAAAAAAAAAAATAATACAGTGTAAAATACTCTCTGAAGGTTCTAAAGAAAGGATTCATATGCTTTTACATAAAAGAGATTTATCATATAATATAGAGAATTTTCCATGTTCAGAACACTGATAACAAAAGAGATTTATCATATATTGAGCCAGTGACTCATAGGTCATAGGGCAACAACCTTTAGCACTGCACCAATACTCACCCTCAAAAGTTGAACAAAGGATTTTAACAAACATGAATATGACAAAAGTTAAGACCCAAAACTAGAATTTTGAAACTCACTAATCACTAAGTTACTGTACAGCCATGAACCTTTTGTATGTTATAGACAAAAAGGGCAGGATGGTGCTATAATGCTCCTGGTATGTGCAAGTTACAGGGAAGCAGCTTACGTTGCATTTGCTAGAGGATGATTACACAACTCTAACTTATGACCTCTGGGTCAAATAGTGACAATTCCATTTTGATTTTATATAACAGGTTAGCCAGATAAACTCACTAATATTTAAAATAGAAGATACTTAGCGTGATTAGGATGAAAGGAACAAGGACAGAAGACAACCAAATTTCCTTAAGCATAGTCAAGAGGCACCTTTGTATTAAATGAGGTCACAGGGTAAGGAAGTAGCATACAACTCTGCATATCATCGCAACAAGCACAGATTCCAGAAGACCACTGAGCCTGCATTTGGTTTGATCCATTGGTACTAGGCCGTGGTTCACTGCGTTGAAGCAGAGAGACATCCACCGCCTCTGAATCTGACTGGCCCAAAGGTACGTAAGCAGGAGGCACATAACCGTGTTGGTTCTTCATATTGCTTCTACAAAAAAACAACTGATCAAAATTCTTCCCCTAAAAGCAGTTTATTAAACATTAATTGGACAAGACAGCATGAAATTGATAAATCTCAGCTTGCTCCATTCAATCTTTGATTAAAACTGAAATTTACGATAAACCCAGCTGAAATTAAAATTGTAATTATCTTTGCTAAAAGAGAAACAGAACGCGCCCTATTGTTGATCATGGCATACTTGTAGCACCGTAGCAATGAACAAGGATTCAAAGCTGAGTTTTCATTGCGATTTCAAAGATCGTGAGAAACCGAAAGCATAAAATTGTGCAAAATCAGATCTGACCCATTCTTAAAGAATGCATACAGAACATTGGTAATCAGAGAAGGGATGAATCATAGACTAAAAAAGAAAAAGAAAAAGAAAAAGTTTTACCTTGAAAGATTGAGAAACAGAAGTAAGGGAGTAAAGTGCGTTGTCTTGTCGGGATGATATTGATTGAGAAAACCCCGACTTCGTTCCTTTGTGTGTTAAAGACACAGACAGATTTCTCTACTCCCGCGTGTTACCCACTTCAAGATTCGCGTTTCTGGGCCTTCGATTTTCTTTTTCTTTTTTTTTTTTAAAAAGTCATGAAAAAGATTATTACTCTAAAAAAAACTATTACAGAACTTTCACTTCTCCTGATAAAACTATTTTTTATATACACATAATTAAAAATTAAATTTTTCTTTAAAAAAAAAAACCTGCTTAACAACTGTGTTAGAATTTGATGACAAATTGAGCTCGAACAGCTCATTGTTATTGCTGGATATAAAATCTAGTAAAAAATAAAAGTAATGGTTATTTATACTCATATCATTATTAATATATCTTTTTAATATTTTTTAAAAATATCTTTTTTAAAAGTAATTTTTAAAATGTTAATACTCTAAAGAGTAATTTTTAAAATGTAAATTTTTTTAATATTTTAACATTCTAAAAATGCTAATTTTTTTTATTTTTAAAATATTAAAATTTTAATATATTTTAAAAAGTAAATTTAATTTT
>JAMLFT010000883.1:0-35735 GCA_026544285.1 Pachyrhizus erosus | reverse complement strand
ACGACGCTCTTCCGATCTTCTCAATATATAAATATTTTTTTTATTGATTTAATATATTAATTAAAATGGATAAATATTTATCTTTAATCCTATTTATATGGGTAAAATATTTTATTTATGAAAAATTCACATTTTATTTTATATTTATATGTGAAAATAATTTCTGATATTTATTAATGATTTTTAAAAAAATTAATATTTATTTAATATATACCTATTAAGTTTATATTAATGATTAAGGAGTTTGAATTCATGAACTTTAGTAATAATGATGTTAGAATCTATTATTTAAAATAATAAAATTTTAACTAATATATTCAGTGTTCGTGTAAAATAAATTATTTAGTACTTGGAGATGAAAAATTTATATTCATGAATTCAAATAATAATTTTACTTAAATGATAAAATTATCTTTTAAAATTTCTTAAATCATTATTATATAGTAATAAAATAGGTCTCTCTTCTTTTTGTTTTAAGTTATAATCTCTTTAATGGACTTTGTTACTTAAACTGCGGTATTTTTTTTTTCATTTTAATAATATTTTGGGACTATTGTGGATAATTGGTTATAATAGTGAATGCTGATCTAGTTAGGATCATTGTTATAATTATGATGTTTTTGCACTCTTTCCATTTATTCAATTTTTTTTGTCTAAATTAAATTTAAAATAATAAAATAGTAATAAAATATTTTATTTCATGACATGTCATACTAAAAAAAAAAGTAAAGACAAAAATTTAATAAAATGAAAAATAATTACCAAGAAGAAAAAAATGAAAATCATAAACAATTATAGATGAATAAATAAGAAGTAGAAAAATTAAGATTACAAAAGCTACAATACAGCCTTTGTTGAGACCATTAAGGCACTACAAAAAAGAGTATGAAACTGAAAAAACAACGTATACAAAAGACACTTTAATATATATTTATATAAATGATCTTTGTATTGATTTGTTTGTATATTTTTTTAAATGTTAATTAAGTTGACAACGATTTTTTAAATAATATGAACTTTTTTTTAATAATATGTTGTTCGTGATTATTTTAATTTATTCATGGTTTTTTTTCAACTACCAATAAAAAAACATGTTTTTTTTTAAAAAAATATGATGTATTAATTAAATTGTTAAAGTATATATTATGTTTTTTTTTTTACATAATACATCACATGTTATGGATAATAATAAATTGTAGTATTATTTATTTGAATCAGAATTCATAAATAAAAATATTTTAAATATACTATTTTTTTATATTAAATTCAAAATTAACATACCAACACTAATTTGTTTGCATAATTTATTTTTTTAATTATTATGAAATAAATTATCAAAATTATCTTTATTTTAGATAAAAAAATATTATTTATATTATCTTTATCTAACAATAACTTTATATATATATAACGATATATTAAGTTACTTTAAAAGTAATTTTTTAATAATTATAAAATCTTAACTATTAGATTATAATAAAATAAACACTAAAGATAAAAAATAAATCTAAAAAAGTTATTTTTAGAATAAATAATGTCTCATATTTCTCTTTGAGTAAATGGAGTAGCATGGTCTACACGAAAACCTCGACATAGATACATTTGAAAGAGTCCATGGCTCAGTAACTTACCTTAGTAGTAATTTTAGCATCAACACAAGGATCAACAATTGTCTCCTCTGGTGTATTAGCAAGCATCGCAATGATACATTCTTTATTTTCCTTATTGCTCTTTGCCTTACTCTACCAGCAAAGGTAATGAATGGCTCTCGTTTAGCTTTAAATGCACCAACTCTACAACCATTAATTAATTGTATTTTATACTTGAAAGTTCACCAATATGCAATTTATCAATATACTAAATAACATAATTGTCACAAATATTGACCAAAATCAAATAATTATCATAAATATTAACCTTAAACTAAATAAAACTCTAAATCTAAATTAAATATTTGACCTAAACTAAATAATTATCCTACGTATTGACCCTAAGCAAATTAATTGATCTACAAAATTTTGATATTCAATAAAAACATATTTTCATTATGTATCAAACACAAAGATATATATTTCCATTGCATAAAAAATACAAAAAAAAGATGACTTACTAAATGGAGATGATGAATATTGTAAATGGGAAGGTTATTGATGACAATCATTTGTGATGTGATGACATCCATTCGAAAAGTTTGGAGTCATAATCACATTTTTAAAAAAGAGTGTTTGGGAGTGAAAAATAAAATAAAAATTAAATATTTTGATAAGAGAAAAATAGAAAAAAAATAAAAATAAACAAATAAATAAAAATAACTAAGAAAAAATATAGTCAATCTCATCATTTTAAAAAATATTTATATTTTATTTCTACTTCCCCAAATAATCCCTATTATTTTCATACCCTTTCTCTTTCTAATTTATCACTACTAACCAAATGGAGGGTGAGTGGGTGAGGAGAACATAAGTGTGCGGGTAAAGGGTTCGGGGTAATTTAAGAAATTTGATTTTGTTTTAAAAAAAGGTGGGGGTGAACTGAGCATAAAGGATGTGGTAATAGCAAGACCCCATTAATTTTTGGGCTAAAAATGATATCTCAGAATGATAAAGGTCAGCCAACCCAACCCAACCCAACCCAGTTTTGGTTAGTCCATAGACATACATGCTGTGATTGCATCTCTTTGAGTCTCTCTATTTTCTCGCATCGCATGGCTCTGGAAGCTTACGCAGCAGCAAACCCTGACAAAATCCACGCCGATGTCCTCACCAAAGCCAGGGAAGCTTGTTACAAGGTCTCTTTTCTCCTTTTTCATGCAAATGGCTTTCTCTCTCTCTCTCTTTCTCTTCATATGTTGAATTGTTAATTGGTTTTTGAACAAGACTCGTGATGCGTTCTATGCCTGCCTGGAGAAGGAATCTGACAAGAAGCCCACAGAGATTGCATCGGTGGGCTTGCTATACCCAGTAGAATGCAAACAGTGCAGGAATGAATATGTCAAACAGTGTCGATCTTCTTGGGTAACATAACCCCTTCTTCAATTTTGATTTTGTATTCGTAAAAATTGATGCTTTTATTAGTTGGGTATGTTAATCTTGTGCCAGGTGAAACATTTCGATAGGCAGTACTGCCAGAACAAGAGGGTTCAGAGACTTTTGGATGACAAAGGGTCCAGGAGAGGTCCGTTGACGTTCCCACAGCCTTACACTTTCAAACCCGATACTTGATTTTATCACTTATTCATGTACAAGCAGTAGTAATGATGGCTCATAATGATGTGATGTTAGCTTGAGTGAATTTCCTCTTTTTTTTTTTTTTTTTTTAATATCAAATAGCAATTAGAAGAATAGATACCTGTATCTAGGAGTTACAAGTCGTGATGCCAAGTGCACTTGAGTGGATAATGCCCTCATTATGTTGAGTTTATTATGTTGGCAGGGGTGTAAACTGTAATCACTGTCTTGTCCCCTGTTGAAGATGGGAGATCTCATCATGGTCTTCTTTGGGTGGATGTGAATGTGGATTACTTATCTGAGTCTGTTGCAAAAGAGGTTCTAGAATGGTTTTTGACTTTTTGTGTTTTGTAGTATTTTTTTGGTTCTTGAGCGATTTTTAGCTCTTGGCGTTGACTGTTCGTAATGTAATTGTACTCGCTTTGACAATTTTATAGTTCCCTCCACTTGCCATTGTTTGTGTTGTAAAAGCTTCTGGCTACCAGAGTACTGAATATTGGATATCTATGCATTTGTTAGAACTCAAAGTAATAGATGAAATGGTGCACGTCAGGTTTAGTATTTTTAGCAGCATTGTTCAAAGTCACTTGCTTTAACTAACATACACACACTTTAAATGGTAAATGGTGACCCTAAGGATCCTTTGGAGGCTTTAACACTGGTGATTCATATGAGTGCACTGCCTATGTGTAATGATTTTGGTTTTGGTCCAAGTATTATTTAGTATTTAGTAAAAAGGAGGCAATGTTGAATTTAAAAATAATAACATATGGATTAGTTAGTTTTTCAGGATTTCTTGTCTTGCATTTGTATCTCTCTTTTCTTCATATTTTATTTTACAAAAATAAAAATATCATATATGACAAAATTGATCAACCCACACTGTTCAAGGAAGGGGAGAAAGCTCATTGTAAAGAACTTCTGATATGAAAAGAAAGGATTATACAAGGGGATTACGTCTTAGGAGATATCCCCAACGTCTCCCAGTTTTGTTGTTCTCTTTTAAGCATCATAGTTCAAACACACTTCATGCATGTGTATGTGTATGTGTGTGTATTTAGGGTTTAGGGTTTACTATATATATATATATATATATTATATATATATAATCTGCTTGAAAGAGGTAAATGATGAGATATCATGGTTGAGGCTTTAATGTTATGGTGGTTCATAAGAATGCATTAGCTATATGGAATTTTTTGTCTCATCCGGTGGTTCATACGAAGTGAATGAATGCAGTTGTCTCCCATGGAATTTCTTGATTCCCATGCCATGCCTTCTGTAGAGATATATTGTAAATATTTCCAGTTGTGGCGGAAACTAAATTCCATTATTGCTATAGATTCACCTAAATTACTTTAGTTTGAAGTTGTGCAATCATTTTTATTTAGGCTCAAATTCTTGCATTCACTTGAAATTCATAATTGGTTACCGACTGCCTTGTAGAAATTGGACTTCTATTGTGCAAACAGCTTTTTTACTCAAAACAGCCAAAATCCTCAACTAATCTGTCCCATATGGTTAGTAATATATGAAGATTTGGTTATTAATTAGGATTCCATTTTTCTTTTGAAATATTTCCTTGTTCTGAAAATATGGTGTTTTATCTGTGCCATTTCATTCTTTCAAGCCCTTCAATTCACAAATTCATCCCTGAATGCAGTGACGTGAATACTTTATTCGTCATGCAAATAGTTGGGCCGATGGCAGTTGGCTTCTTAGTAGAAATATAGCTAAAATAGATGTAAGACCATTATACCAACTATTAGTTCTACCAATGCATAAATATTTTTTCATTTTCAAATATATTTGTTTAAAATGTTTATTTTAAAATAGATATATATATATTTTTAATTTTTTGAAGAAGTAAATTTATACTTTAAAAAAGATTATTTTTTAATTATTTTTTATAAATATTTATTTTAAGTTTAAATAAACTGTCCTTAATGTGGTTATGCATCCAAAGATGATCTTTAGGATTTTTTCCGCCCATTAGAAATTAGGTTTGAGAATTATATGATGTTGGATGATGATTAGAGAACACCAAAAGAAGTTGTCTCTCTTCACTTTAATTCTCTTCTATTTTGCCTCAAATTTTGTTAGGATACGAGATTAAGAACTAACTCAGATTCTATTGGTTTTAGGATTTGTTGAAATTGATTTTAAAAGAATTTAGGTTGAAAAAAAAGTGATTTGTGGTTGGGAATGATATTTTAAAACGGTTCACAAAAATTGATATTTTTGAACGGTACAATTAGAATTATTTCAAAGTGTACTATAGATATGTGGTAAGTAATAAACTAACAAAATCATATAAAATCAAGGTAGGTAAAATTTTAAATGAAAATTAAATGATCATAAACTATAAGAGAAAATGATGAATGAAAGCCTTAGTAATAACAATTCATTGGTAAACCTTCGCAAATTAACATGAGGCTTACCTGACTAAAAATATTTTTGGTTGAAAAAAATATAAAAATAAAAATTGAAACAATAAGTTTAAACCAGTTTTTAGTACCCATTTGCACAAGTTTTAGATCGGCTATCCATCCACCAATTCTCTCTTGGCGATTTGCACTAGTTTTCCTTTTAGTTGAAATTTATCTGGTTCACCAATTTTTAATTAATTCAATTTGTTTAAAACTATGGTCATTTGGTTGGTACTATTAATATTTTTTTCCCCTTGAAAATGAATAACTAAGTTAAAATTTGAGAGCATGTTGAAACTTTGGATGTGACCTAATCTTCTAAAGTAAAATCTAGATAATCTAAAGTGAAGTGAGAAAGAGCCTGAGAAAATAAAAGTAATTTTTTTTTATATATGTTTACAATTATTTTAGCCATGTAGTGTGTAAGATAAAATTAAAATGTATAATAAATAAATATTTTTAACATACAAATTATATTTTAGATTTATGATAAATTATTTATATTATGATATAATATTATTTTTAACTATTTGATATTTTTTAAAAAAGTTTAAATTTAATATAAAAGTAATATTAGAAAAAAGATCAACAGAGATAAATAATTAAAAAAATAAATATATATAAAAATAATAACTTTTAAAAAATTCTTGTTTAAGATAGTTATTATATATATATAAAAAGATTATAAAACAAATTATTTTAAAAATAACAATGAAAATAAGTAATAATTTTTTCAAAGTTATTCTTAAAATAACTTGATACATCTTTATATGTGTATTTGTGATATAAGATGAAATAATACATGTCTCTTAATATATATATTTAAAAAGTTTGAACTTGATGTTTAACATCTTTAACATGACAATGTGAGATCTAATAAAATTTTATATAAAATACAACTTAAGTCTTCCACAAAAATCAGGTTGTATACTTGTGTTTATTAATTTGGTGAATATATATATCTATAGCTATAGTTTCGATATAAAATTATAAGGTATTGTTTTCGTCTTTATATAATAACAAAAAATAAGAAAATATTTTCTTATGTTTTTTCTTTTCTTCTTATTTTTACTTTTAAATTAAAAATTTGTCACTTTATTTTCAATTGATTCCTGTTTTTAAATATCTGTTTAAGAAATAAAAAATACAAAAAAAAATATGGTTAATGATTCTTGTACAAATCTGTGAAATATAGAAAATAAATTGGAAATCAATGATAGTTTTATAATTAAAAAATAAGAACAGAAAAAAAAAACAGTAAACAATCTTTATGTTTGAAGCAAAGATGCAAGAAATATTTTTATATAAAAGACATACAAATAAATATTAATCAAACAATTATATATAAACTGCTAATATTAAAACTTATTTAAATATGACCATTTAAAAAAATTAGCTAACCTGAAAAAAGTCTCAAAATTCTGCTGTCATAATTAACATGGAATGGAGAAGGGATGATATCTAGTTAGTATAATGGTATCTATTCATGTTGCTGAATAACAATATGATAATGTTGAGAAAATTATCAAAGAAAATTTTAACAAGTTCGTTTTTTTATAATAATTATACTAAAATTTGAATTTTATATATACTATTTCAATCTCTTACCACTAAATGAATTATATTAATTTAATTATCAATAGTGTTAGTTAAGAAATTAAAATAAAAAAATATAAAAAAGTACTAAACATTATTATCAATGCGATTTTACTATCATTGTTAAAAAAATATATTTATTAATTTCTTCACTGATATCTTTAAGATGCTCTCTAATAAAATGTTTATGAAAATTCATCATGATTAACTGTAAAATATATAAATTGTATTTGATAAAAGAAAAATTGATTAACTTTGAGAATACTATGTTACTCAATCATAGAAAATGATGTATTAGTTTGTGTAACGTGAAACGCACTCTCAAATATTAAATTACCAGTTTATTTATTAAACGTCTGATAAACTTGAGGATATAATTTCTAAGATGTCATTGTTTAGCTGGACCTGATTAATTAGTTGCTACCCACTATCAAATTCCAATTTGTTTTCATTGTACTTATATATCTGTCAACTGGTTAGTGATGTTTTCTTCGTCAAAACCTTACTCACTTCAAACCTAAAAGTAATTTGGTCAGCAACTTTATTATTAAAAAAAATATTATAAGAAAATATATTATTCAATTTTATGTTGACATAAAGAAAATTAACTAGTTCAACAATTATATAACATGTTAAGTTCATTAAGATAATGACTATACATTATTTGATGTAAAGATGAAATTTTTTTATATTGAAAATACTATGAATGCCAACTCATTGATTTATTTTAACAAACAGAATGGTCAAAATTAATTTTTAATTATAAAATATAAAAATTTATATTATTTATTTTTGTTTATTATTGGGAAGGAGTTATTTGTGTACATTGATTCATACATCAACTAATAAGATAACATAAAAATTATAAAAATTAAGGATGAAGACATTTGATATTAGATGTCAAAGGATTTTTTTAACTTCGACGTATTTTGATTGTGGTGAAAAATAATATCTTTAAAAAGAAAATATGCACAACAATGATAAAAAATGGTTACACACAAAAATACATTAGAAAAAAAGAAGAAAAAATACTCAAATAATTAAGTGGTTCAACACCACTTATCTAAACACACAAAAGAATTCAATAAATATTCGCCATCTTAAATAAAGATTATAATTTTGATAACCTATTTAAAGTTGCTTATCATCCTACAAATTTAAGTATATCACAAGTTACAATCAATGAAAATTATTCTTAGTTGAAAGAAACTTTATCATTATAAGCAATTTCAAACACATAATCTCCTTTCTTGAACTTGACTTAAGACAATATAACTCTTCATAACATCCCCTTTATATATTGATGGGTTGAAACTTCTTTCAATAATGGATATGTGCTAATTTATTGTCCCTCACAATTCTAACACTTTTGAAATCTCTACCTCCTTCATCCAAAGAAAAATGCAAACTTCACATAAGTCAAAACAATAATTTTAATAACAACAATCCACAGTTCATTGAAACCAAATTGAATAGTTTATAAATTTGAATTGTTTTTCCCAACAATTCCTCAATTAAAAACTTTAAACTTATACAAACATTTGAATAATTTACCTCTCTTTTTTTTTTTTGCGACCATTTCTTGTTTATCTCTAACTAAAAAAAAAATTCTTTTTTATTTTTCTACCTTTGAAAGACTATACCTCTCCTTCTGCACTCCTTGGAACACCACTTTCAACCAATAAACTTTATACATTTGTGATATCATTTACCCTAAAAAATAATATTGGTAACAACAGAAGGGACAAACCTCAAGTTATGAAAAATTTAGATTACACCATTGTAGAGTGTCATTCTTACACTCCTAATGCCTTTAATCTTTTCTTTTTCTTTTTCCTCCAATATTTCCTAACTTGGAATGACTAACTTTTTTGTTGGTTTTTGACGCATTAAACAATGTTTGGTCTTGAAAAAATGTGTCTGAAGAAAGCAAATTTATAGTCCATTTAAATTTACTAACCTACTTAATAGTTGTCAAGAATACATTATCATCTTTAATGGTCTTGACGACATCAATGTGGGAGTTGTGATCATTCATCTTTATCACTTTTAATTTTCATAAATTTCTCCTCATTTTTGTACACCTAACTTGTATATGGCTTTTCTCGCTTCAATAGTAACACATCACATTCCTCATATGACATTGTAGGTATAATAAAAATTTTGATATTCCTTTAGTCCACTTTCTTTCTTTAAATGACTCCTCCTTCTCTCATTTTCTTCTACAATAAATATTTGATGTTTGTAATTAGAGTTCTTATTTTTTTTATCATTCGTATATTTCCTCATAAGGTTGTAATCTCCTTGTTTAACTTTAACATTATGTTCTTTATAAGCAATGTGTTAATCAAAGGTTTAAAAGACCATAAAAATTAAACCAAGAACAACATCGCTTGCTCCTCATCAAAGATTTTATCATCTATTTTCAATAAATGACCTACTAATTAATCAAATGGATTAATGTAGTCATATAAATTTCTTCCTATCTTTATTTTGAGTTGATACAACTTCATCTTCAAACAAAGTCAGCTAGTTAGTAGTTGATATATAAATGCTTCTAAGCTTCTCTTATATGGTCTTTAGTTACCATTTGACATGTCACTATTCATGTGTTAATGGATTCACTAACAAAAGATAACAAAATGACCAACATGTTTAAAAGAAAAAACTTCCAAAACCTATTTTGTTACTAAAAATCATTCAGGGATCAAGTTATCAATGCCTCTATTTTGTTTTTTTGGAGGAAGGAAATTGGAAATTTACTCCAAGAAAAATACATATTAATATGATCAGCTAAAAGCTTACTCTAATAATGAAAAGTATCACTAAAATTAATTTAATTTTAGCTTAGCATTAATGAGATTGATGTTAATTGCATTGGTCTTAAGGACTATGCTAAATATCCGGAGCTATGTATTCTTTGTTCAGGGCAAAAAAATCATGTTCATCCGTGGCACTAGGTTGTATTATGCACTTCTTATTTTTTTATTTTGCAAAGCACTGGGATTTGAGTTCAACGTCATACTAAAAATAAATAAATATGGGCTGATTAAGACCTGCATTTCTAGCATTACCAACCTACACTTAACTAATTAATCCTCCAATATAATCAAGTGTAGCTTATGATGAAATTAGGAAGTGATAAGATGAGGCACTAAGTTATAAACAACATTACACAACAAAGCAGATTCATAAAATGTTACGATCCAATTGACAAACAAGTTGAATAAGGTATTATTGACTTGAGTTCTTTATATTTACTATTTAAGATGAGATGAGAGACTTTTTACTTACTTGCGTCAGTTCTACCGGTAATACAAACCACTTTATTGAAAGAAAAAAAAAAAAAGAAGGTTATCACTGTTGCACATCTCAAATCAAAAGTCTTTAAATTGAATGGCGATAGTAAAGTTTAACTTTATAATAATGTTATATAAATTAATCAAATCTTTCGGCACTAATTTTGATTGACTTAACAAAAATTATGATAATCCGCTAATAATTCATATAAACCTACTTTGTGACGTGGCCATGTTCTGATTCACTTTCTTCCCAAAAACCCAAATACCGAAATCCCAAGCCCAAAACACGGAACAATTAGTTTTCAATTATGTAAAAATATATAAATGTACATAAAAAAAAAATCCATTCCCCATTATAAAACGTTGAAATATAACAAAGTATCAATTAAAGCTGCCAATCCTTTTGCTAAGAAAGAAGTTCGTTGGATTGGTGATTATTCTCTAATTATTAAATTATAATACGTTGACTAAAATAAAATGGTACTATAATAATGCCAACAAAAGTAGTTATAGGTAAACGAATAAAAAAAAGAAAGAAAAAGTGTGGGTACATTATTAAAAAATAAAATCAAAGAAATTTTTTATTTAAAAAAATGTTTTTATTTTTTTATTTTTTACAATTAAAAAATAAATTAATTTTCTCTTAATAGAAAAGATAAGGTAAACGTTGAGCTATCGAAGGGGGAAAGGTAGCATATATGTAAAAAATGAACAAAACTCATCAAAAAGGAAAACAAAAACAAGCGAAAAAAAAAAAAGGAAGCATCAGATAGGGGGATGGGAAAGTCCGAAATTGGTGATTGGATGGATGGTTGAAGCATGAAAGTTAGCGTATGCAAAAGTTAAGGCAAAATACGACGTCGTGAAGACCACCCCTTGGTAGACTTTCGAAAATCCACGTCATTTGCTACGTTCAGGTTCTTCTTCACTCATTCACGTCTTTTTGACGTGAAAAGTCAACCTAACGGCGTGATCAGGACTTGGAAACGGAGGCGGCGTCTTTGACGAGGCCGTTTCCCACAGCAGCAGACTGCACAGTGAGCGCGGATATTCCGGGCGAGGAGGGCCCATCCCCGTTGATGAAGGGGTCCCTTCTGTGACACGTGGCTTTGGATATTGCGGTGGCCAGAGAAATGGGCATGAGGCAGAGACCCTTGCCTTGCAGGTACTGCATGGCGGAGCCCATGTCTTCCTCCATTAGCTTCGCCACTTGTTGCTCCGTCATGGCCAGGCTGTCGTTTGAGGACGTTTCGTTGCCGTTGCCGTTGCCGTTGCCGTTGCCGTTGCCGTTTGAGTTAGCGTTGGCGTTGTTGCGTTTCGCTTGAACGCAGTCACCGCCTCCCTGCAATGCAAACAAAACAAAACAAAACGCCATGTGACAGCGTTAGAAGAGAGAGAGAGAGGGGAATCTCAGAAAGTGGCCACCCCACGCGTGCTGCTTTTGGATTGTCGTTTTGTGGTGATTGAGAATATCCGAATTGATTGATGGATTGATAAATAGGCCAAAGGCAACACTAAAAGTAGGTGTGACCCTGCGAGAAGACTAGACTAGTCACTCCGACAATATTTGATGGGTGCTGCTCCCTTCTATTTCTTCCTATGGAAATCCCAACATCTTCCTCAATTTCTTGTCTCTCCATTTTTATTTTTATTTTTATTTTCATTGGGATGGGCTAATCTTTCTCATAAATGAAGCCAATTTATTTTTCAATTCCCCGATTCAGAAAGATCAATATTGAGGAGGAAGTTGAGAAAAAAAAATATTCTTTTGAAATACTGCATTTAAAAATTTCCCTCAATGCTGGGTTTTCTTTTTCAAAAATAATGACAAAAAGTTTTCAGCATTGGTATCCTTTTTTTCCTTCTTTTGCTATAATTATTGGGATAATCATGATATTGAAGTGGGAAAATATTGTGTAATATATATACCTCAGAAGATACATCAGCAACAAGGGGTGCGACAGCCGCTGCACCGCCCAATCTGCTCATGCTTAAGACCTGTAATGTAATCCAATTACACAGGTAACATAAAAAAACTTACAAACAAAAGGCAGAGATAGGCATTGGAATTTTTTAGTCAGACTTCCATACCTATACTGATTACTTTGAATAATGAATTCATGAAATGAATTACATATTACTCGAGTAATATGATATAAACTCAAGATATCCTTCAATTCATCGGTTTTAAATTATTTTTGTTTAAGATTTTACATAGATGACGAGAAAAAAAAAAGATTTTTAAACTAGTATTATCATTCTAGCTTTGTATAGAAAAAAAAAATTTGTTTTAAAATTTTGACCATCTAAATTTTGCTCGATGAATAGTGTCTCCATACTAACTCACTGAACATCCAGCTAACCTGAATTTTGTGAAGTTGTATAGATATTTTTCATTAAAAACATCAATTTAATTATATTATCGTTTTTTTTATCAACTTTATTTATTGCCTTCAATCGAAATATATCAAGAGGCAAAGAAAAAGTGAATATTTGAAATATACTAAATTCGTTGAAGTAACAATTAAATAAACAAGGTAATAGAAGTATGACAAAAAAAAAAAATATTTTAAAAACTATTTATCATAAACATGTATATTATTTCATGAAACTATTATGATAATAGTATTTTTATTATTCATATTTTTACCCATAATCTTTCATTTATTAAAAATATTTAGAAACAGAGGCCGAGAATCTCACCTTGACTTGGAGCTGTAGGAACTTCACATAATCGATGATCTCATCCAGCATGGAGGCCTTGTCAGTCTGTCACTCCACGAGCCAACACATAATTTAATCAACAAGGGAAATTGTTGTATTTATTTATGTATTTTTATTTTAAATTTATTTTTAGTAAAGTGAGACCGATATGAAATAAGATGGTTTATATGACAAAAAGAATCAGAGAAGAGGGACTGTGTTATAAAAAGATATTGCATGAATAATATACTGTTATTACTAAGGATTGGTCCGATACAGTTTGTATGGTGCTTAGTAAGTACTATATTATACTGTCCCCTCAGTCTTCACAGATAAAAACAATTCTACAAATCCCACTTGTTTTAAGGACCAAACCTTAGTGCTTTCCAGCTTCATATTTCAGGTACGCACGGAAAGATATAATGGGAATGATGTAAACGGACGGCACGAGGGTATTGCTGGTACACTACTGCGTCCTTGGAAAGTGCTTAATTTATTCATGAGTTATGAATAATAGTCATAAGTTAAAATTTTAAATTATAGTAATAATATTAGCATTATTCTAATTAAACAACAAAAGACAACATAATTGAGGATTGATTGTTTACCTTGTTGGCATTAGGAACCAGTTCTTGCAGGGCCTTCATTCGCTCTGCGATTCTCTCCCTTCGTAACTGCCACACACAAATAAATTCCCAACCAGCTTCAGAACAAGAAACGTAAGACAAAGACCAAATTGCTTCTATTTGTTTCGTTTGCCCACCAAATCAACAGTAATTTTTATTTTTATTTTTAAAAAAGCTATTCTGTGCTATTACGGCGTTTACAGTTATTTTTTTTTTTAATTTTACAAGAATGAAAAGAGAAATCTATGAGGCACAGAGCATGGCATTTTCTCTGAAAAATGTACGTGTTGGGTTACAAAGGAATAAGACAGTTGAAATAACTCAAGGGCGACCAAACACGTTTTTACGAAGGTCAGAGAAACGTACCCTTTCCGCGATGCTGTGTGGGTCCGTGGCTTGGCCTCTCCTGGCTCTAACCCTCTGCTTCGGCTGACCCGAAGCACCGCCAGTAGCCGGAGCCGAAGCTCCAAAAGTCTGCCCCATCAAATTTAAAAATAATAATAATAAAAAATTAAAAAATCAAGATGAGGACATAAAAAACAATATTTATTTTAATAAAAAGAACCTGAGGATGCTGAAAATGGTTAGAGGGTTGGGCGGCGCCTTGGAGAGATCCGGGGAAGCCGTTGTAGAGAGGTTGAACGGAAGAAGCCTGACCGCTCTGCGAAAAAGAAAGAAATTAAGAAAAAAAAAAAAAAAAAAAAAAAGAGGAGAATGGCATATATGAGTGGTTTGGGATAAAGTAACTAACGGGAGTGGGAGATTTGAAGGAAGGGGCATCGACGACGTCGTTTGGCGAGGAGTCAAAGGGCATGTGGAAGAGGGGGGAATTGGTGGAGGAGAGGAGGAGGTGGTGGTGGTGGTGGTGGTGGTGGAGCATGAGAGCAGAGGCCTTGTCGTCGTCACTGATCTGATGGTTGCGAAACTTGGAGGCCAAGTTGGCGTGTTCGACATCGTAGGGGAAAACGACGTTGTTATTGAGAGTGGGTGTGGTTTCGTGGGAATTGGGATCCCAGGGTTTGGGGTCGAGGGTCCAGGAAGAAGAAGGGAGATTGGAGAGCATTTGCTTGAGGAAATCGTCGTTGGAAGTGTTGTTGAAGAGAGAGTTAGTGTTGGGGCCTTGCATTTCTGTGCTACAAGGTTGCATGAGATGAGAGTTAGAGTAGAGAGATTGGCAAGCCTTTAATGAAGACCAGTGCAAGAGAGCATTGCCTTTTAAGACCAAGGAACTCTCTCTCTTTCTCTCTCTATATAAATACTACCTCAAGCCTCAAGATGAAGGTATACTAATACTAGTACTTCTTTATGTTTTAACCTTTCTTGGTATTTTTTTTTTTTTCCAGTTTTTTTCTTTTCTTTTCTTTTCTTCGTCCTCATAAGGCCAAAAAAACCGTCCCATCTCCCCCACGAGGTTGTCACACCTGGATTACTCTCGCTAAGTGTAGCCTTTCAGTTGCGACTTGCCACTCAAGTTTTTCAAAATTACTTTTTTTAGTTGATTTTTTTTTTATTATGGTACTAAGTATTTTCTTTTTATAAAAAAAAATAATGGTACTAACTATTAACCTTTATTAAACAGACATATAAACTTGTTAAATAAATTTCAATTCAACTAAACCAACCTATGCAACGCACTCTTATCCACTAATCACTAAACTATATTTGCTTCTATGCAATCATGAGTAAAGAATTCATACATACACACACACGGGAGGGGTCAGTAAGGATCACTGTGATTACAGGACATATGTTTAACTAATACTTTTATTAAATTTTTTTCTACCAACATATGTTCAACCAGATACTTTTATTAATTCTTTTCTATGAACATACGTTAAAAATAAAACAAATATATATATTTTTTATCATTAAATAATAATGTTAAATGGAGTTTCAAAATGTTAAATAATTCTACTTTTATTTGTATTTTTTATTTTTAACAAAATCATTAATAATATTTTTTTATTACTGTTTAAAAATCCTAAAATAAAGCAATAATAATTTTACAAAAGAAAGTCATAAATTCTTATAACATAGTAAAATAAATAATTCAATTTATTGCACAAATGCGTTATTACTGATTAAAGTTATAAAATTTATTATTATACTTAATAGAAATGATATTGTTTAAAAATTATATTTATCATAAAATTAATTTCAGAAACTCTAAAATCTAATTAAAAATATATATAATATACATCAAATAATTAAAAATAAAATTATTATATACTATAAAAATTACAATTTTGTAATTTAGTATTATAATTATATAAGATAATTTTTTCCATAAAAAATATTTCATTTTAACCCTTTTCTTAGTAGTTTTAAAATTCCTCCTAATAATAAATATATATTATAATCACGGTCAACTTTTTAAGGAAAGTGTGAAAAGAGGATGTAACATGTTTAACAAAAATAATGACTGAAAGTTAAAAGGTTAGTTGAAAGGTAAGAAGTTATTGATAGTTGAAAGCTAATAAGGACAACATAGCTTTTAAAATGTGTATGTATCTTTTTATTGTTATTGGAAAAGATCACTTCCTACACATGACCTTTAAGGGTGATGTTCATTAGAGTTGTTTGTCTTTTTTTTAAATTGACCATTTCGGATGATAATTAGATTAATTGAATTCTTATAATTGATGTTAATGATTTGTTTGAGATAGACATAGATAAATATATTTAAAGGAATTACTGATATATTCGAGATGAATAATGATATTGGATTAATTCTTAAAGAATGTTAACTCTTGTGTGCTTCACAAGATATCTCATTTTGCAATAACTTTAAATAAGAGTTAAACATAATCTTTAAAAAATATTGATATATTTTTTATAATTTATTTTTTTATATCAATATTAATATGTTATCATTTCAAGAATTACTTCAAAACTGATTTGAAAATAAATTTTCAATATGACTACAAGTATAGTTCACAAAGAACTCTTATAGAACATGAGACAATTAAATCTTATTTAATCTATTAAATGTTTTTCATTATTTTAGCATTATAAGCTGCTCTTATTAGTTGTTTTGATTATTCTAAAAATATCAGTAGGTGTTAACATTGTCATTCAAAGACATGTAATATGGATGGTCATAGTATTTATTTGGTTGGTGGTGTCAATATTATATTACTGTTTGTGATATGGACTATACAAAAGCAAACATGTTTATGCATATTGCATACATGGCTGTGCTTTACCATATTATTATTTTTTTTATCTTAGTTATTGTCAAAATATTGTAAACTTCAAATTGAAAGAGGTTTTTTATCACACAATAATTAAATTTTAATTTAGAGTGGGTTGTATGTTATAAGGCGAATATAAAGTTTCTTCAGAATTGTTGGCATCATTCACTTGAAATTCATTTGCCTTCTTAAGATTGTTTATGCATGTCCACATGAAGAAGTGTACCAACCTTTTCAATCACGGTATTGAGTTTTGGAACACATATTATTGTTCTCCAGTGACAGAATTTGCTGAAATAGTTGCTCATACAGTAATTTTGTTTAAAACAAATATGAATGAATGATTAGTTACAATATTATTTATATAATTGTTGATGTTGACGTGGTTGGTAAAATGTTCTTTGGGGGAATTGTTGCACGGATATATTATTGTTGAAATGTGAGTGCTACAATATCAGCTACGAATGTAGATACACTTTTTCTTATTGTTGCAAATTTTGTGGCTTTTGTCTTTTAGTCATAAATTTCATAGACATGTCTATATTTTTTGTATTTATCCAACTCAATCTCGTTACATGGTGAGTAATTTTGATGCTCCTATATTTTGGTAGTTGTTATAATGTAGAAGTGTAGTTTTTAATCAACCATTGCGTAATATTGTTAATTGATCAATTTTATATTTTATTGGTTTCTTTTTTTATTCAATTTTTACATCTATAATTTATTTATATTGCACAGATCCATGATATAATGTGTCTGTATATTATATATATATATAGAGGAGAGAATTTTTCATAAGTTATTTTTGGTTTCAGTCATATCTCAATGACTTTTAGTCATTTTGACTTGAAAACATATTTTTATTTTTTTATAAGTCACTAGAAAAATACAATATTATTTTTACTTTGTCTTCTTATTTTTTTAAAAATTTATACAGAAAATGATAAAAACACCAATCACATACAATTTTTTTTAAGAGTGAAAAAAAAGCGTCCAGAATTAGTTCGTACGTTATGCTTTGGATTTTCTTTCTATTTTGAAATTCATCATCGTATTTTAGTGGACATAGCTCTAAATATGCATTAGAAGTGTTATCTAAAAAATATACATTAGAAGTGTTATCTAAAAAATATACATTAGAAGTGTATATATACTTAATCACAATAATCAAACTTAATTAATTTCTAGTTATTTTTAATTGGGATACTTTAAATTGTATGGTGTAATTTATAAAATTGACAATTTACGAAGTTCACGTTAACACTTTATAAAGTACAAACACTTACGTCTAACAAATAGATATATCAGAATCTAATCTCTTGTTTCAAATGATACATTTTTTCCCCACATGGAATTTTTTTATTCATTCCCACAAGGCATATACTTTATGGCTGTGAACGTAATATCAATTCGAAGTACCAATGGTCATAAGGTGATGTCTATAAAATTCAAATCCTTTTACAATGTATAAACTTGTCTCTAACATAACTTAAATTTTCAATTGAACCAAATCCTACCATTCTACTTTTGCACCAGGATCAGGACCGAAACCCACACAAAGAGAAAGTTAAATAACTATATCATCTTGCTCATAGATCTCGTCACACAGATGAGAAGAATAACGCCTGGTTGATATATTATATTCTTAGCTCTTTGGGAATTGAAAAGTGTAAACTTATGTCGCTAAACGCTGGGACAATGATTGAACCCATGTTGAATGGAATGAAAACTAATTAGGTGCAGCACACCTTATTATTCTTGAGTTAGACAATAGAAACTAGAAAACATACAGAATGTTGATATGTTGTATATTGCAGAAATAGGGGGATGAAGTTTTTTTCTTACACTAGACATGAATAAAGCTTTATTAAAGCTAGCTTTGTAACGGCAAAAGATGTAGGTATATGTCCTTGTCCTGTAGCAATCACATCCCCAAATCCCTTCAGGTGATAGGACTCTCTTTACACCTCAATCTCCACTTACTAAACTAAATTTATTATGTTATGGAAATATCTAAACCATTTGGGAAACTTTTGATATTTATTGCGTTTTGTTTTTAATTTTTAATCATTCAAAGGGTACTTTCTAATTCTAATTAGTAGTCATAGGGAGTTGGGGACCTCTTTAATCTGTTCCATAAGCTATATCTGTATTATGAAGTTATCCTAATAAACTAGGCCAACCCTTGGAATTTTGCTTCATTTGAAAATTACAATGTTAATAAAGTTTAGGACTTTAATTGTTGACCAAATATTATATTACAAAATTAGGAGTAGAAAATACGAAATATTCAATTAGTGAGGACACACGCGTCTTGTATTTTCTTTCTTACAATAAAACATTTACTTTCAATCTTTTCTTTAATGCTACAAAACAAGTTTTCTTTCTTACAATAAAACATTTACTTTCAATCTTTTCTTTAGTGCTACAAAACAAGTGTTATACTTTAAATAATTGTTGTAAACATGATATTAAATTCGTGTTATAACACTTTATTTTCCCTATCTTCAATTATTTGTATGTGTGTTTATTATGTAATAGTTACTATTATTTTAATTAAATTAAGCTATTTCAAAATGATTGATTGTTTCATCGAATAGTTTAAATAAAAAAACTTGATTAACAAATACTAAATATAATTTGTTTTGATAAGTTGCTTAATTAAAAATATATGTGTTGAAGTTGTAGTTATATTTGTTGTTTATTATTCTATATATATTTGAATTTGAGATTCATTATAACGATTAAAAAGTTTAAATTTATTTGAAGTATGATTATTTAATTGTCTTGGCTCTTATACTAAAAGGATATATGCATAAGAGTTTTAAAGATTTTAGGTCAAGTGTAATGTTATTTACAAATTTATTTCTAAAGTTTTTGTGAATAGATTATGGTCTTTTTTGGATAGATTGGTTAGTCCTTGACATAGTAGTTTTATCCTTGACAAAAGTACCAAAAGATAATGTTATTGTTCTTCAAGAAGTATTCATTATATGAGGAAGTCTAAAAGTAATAAAGGTGATGTGGTTTTTAAACTTGATCTCGGGAAAGCCTATAATAAGGTGGATTGGAATTTTTGAAACCAAACAATACATTTGTGAGTTTATGGACAAGTCAATTAGGAGCTTTATTTGGAAGGAGCGTAATGACAACGGTATGCATATGGTGGGTTGGGATAAAGTGACAAAACCAAAAAGAGATGGAGGCCAAGGTATTCAAAAGATTAGAAGTCATAATACAACGCTTTTGGAAAGCTTGTTTGGAAGTTAATTCACCTTACTAATCAATTGTAGGCAACTTTGCTTTAAGGAAAATATTAAAAGAGAGGAAGTTTATTTATGGCTAAGAAGAAGAAAAGGCCTATTGTTTGGAATTCTATTGATAAGGCGCTTGAAGTCTTGGAGGATGGTTTACATATAAAGATTGGGGAATGTAATTTGGATGTGTGACATGACTTGTGGATTCTTAAGTAACCTTTGGGTACGAAGGTTCCTTGGGTACACATCCATGATGTTGGGTATACTCTAAAGGATCTTTGGGATGAGCATACTTGACAACTTAATAGGTTATATACTATTTTACCTAAATATGTTATTATCACATATTAATAATCTCAAACCTCATGTGGTGGAGAGAATGTCAGATATTTGGGTGTGGACGTCGAATGTCACAGGTATATACACTACAAAAATTACCTATAAATGGCTAAAGTGGAGTGCAAAATTTGTATTAGGGATGGATTTGGAAGTTGTAGGTTGAAGCTTCGATTCAATTCTTTGTATGGCAGGTCTACCATCATGTTATTTTCGTGAGTCAAGTTCTCGTGAATAGAGGTATGAGAATATCGATTATATGTCCTTTTTGTGATGATGCTCCTATTCACTATTTGTTTTTTTGTCCAAGTGTTGTGGATGTTTGAAGTTGTCGTGGTTTGAGTTGTGTGATAGTGGGGCCGAGTGATAGTCCTATGATGGAGTGACTGTATTAGTTGACACATAATCATGGGATCATTATTCCTATCACCTTGTGGCACATTTGGTGTGCTTGAAATAAGAGTATTTTTTATAATAAAGGCATGGACACAACCTACATCCTAGCTAAGGTGTAGATAACTTCTTCTCACTCTTGAGCAACTTTTGCTAAGGATTTAGGTATTACTTTGCATGTACTCGTCATATCTCGTAGGAGCCACCTCCTTTATATTATGTGGCTATCAACCTAGATTGTAGTGTGATGGGGAATGTAGTAAGAGCAGGGTTGGGTGACATTTGTAGAAACCAGTTTGATGAATTCCTATTCGGTTTCTATGATAATATGGATAGTCAAGAGATTATGTTTCTTGAAGTGTGAACTCTCCTTCATGGACTACGTTAATGTTGGAAGCATGACTTTCGTCAAGTCATTTGCTTTTTTGATTCAAAATTGTTGGTTGATTTATTTATGGATGTTCCCTTGTTGCATAAGTAGAAGAATAAGCTTATGAAGATTAAAGCGCTTCTTAGTAGAGACTGGACCTGTTCTATTTTACATGTCCTTTGAAAAGGAAATCAATGCGTAGACACTTTGGCGAAACATGGTGCTATGACTGAAGATATGTTTCTTTTACTTCATGAGCCACCTAACTTTTTGTATAGTGTCATGTTAACTAATTCCTTGGATGTCATTTATCCAAGGACTTAATTTTTATTTTTTATTTTTTTTCCCATTCACCAAAAAGTATCTAATTATCTTGACTTTAGTAATTAATTATCATAATTAAAAAAATAAATAAAGAAATATATCTTCTTGAATCCTATATTTTAAGAAATAAAACTAAATTCATAATTTAAAGGGGTCATTGTCTCTTAAACTTGTTTCTTACTCCCGAACTTGTGTTTGTTTCATCCATATTAAAAAAATGAATCAAGAATAACTATTAAGTTATTTTTTATTGATTTAATCAAATTTTTGTCCTTAAAAAGTTATAAATTATTTTATTCAGTCCCTTATTTTTTAATTATTTAAAATAGTTTTCAATAAAGTATTTTTTATCAAACGATTTCTTTACTAGTCTTCTATTTAACTTTTTATTTTATTTTTTATTTAGACTCTCTAAGTCATGATTTAACTTTATTTTTTTTCATTTAGAGGATCATAAAATGATATTTAGACAGAAGCGGTTCCCTTAGCCTAATGTCTAGAACATACACGATGGCATTATTTTCAATCTAACAAGTTACTCCTTTTCGGTATTCGGAGGGTTTCAGGCCAATTGTGCGTTATATTTTGTGCTTAACAGAAATGGGATACAAGGGATTATAGAAAATGTTTGAGGACGAAATGGAAACAGAAGCCAATTATTTTTCCCCTCATTTCATTGATTTGACATTCAATTTAACTAGAACACAGTTATATTCCGTACTTAAGATAAGGTACAAGATAAAATTCAGATTCATATCATGCTAAATATGAGTACGACAAGTAGTCACATGAAGTAGCTATGTGACATATCAATCAAACTCGTTATTCATCTCTATGATTCTCAGCTGCAAAAGAGAACGCAGTGCTGAACTCAAACCGTTTGTAAGTTCACTATGATTTATGGAACATGCTATAAATTGATTTTTCCCCATGCATGTGTATAACTATTAGCCCATAGTATAGGAAGGGCTGGGTAAGTTGATCACAGTCGTTTTGACCTTGGTCATCATGTTTATGCTGTTGGTAATCCCTTGAGATCCAATGCCACTATCCTTTATACCCTGTCGGCAAAGCATTTGTTATTTGTTAATAGCTTTGTGATATAGAAATAAATGCTTTTGGTTCTTTTCCACAGTTTGTGAAATAGCAATTGTGAAATAGCAGCATTTGCTTGGTTTTAGGGTGGGTTCACCTGAAAGGGAAAATGATCTGGCCCACGAGCTGGGGCAGAATTTATCTGAACTGTTCCCGTTTCCATTGCATCACTGATCATTATCGCTTTGTTCACATCCTTTGTGAAGACACATCCCTACACAAGTTGAATGTGTTGATACAAATTACTAGCACGCTCACAAATACAAGCTTATTATAAAAAAGCATTATATATTCTTTAAAGTGAAAGTGATGATCAAGTTTGAGGGCTATAATTTTATTTTACCTGAAGTCCAAAGTTGCTAGCATTACAATGATGGATTCCTTCTTCAATTGAATTGATCCTAATTACTGGTAAGACTGGTCCAAATGGCTCTTCCCATGCAATTCTCATGTCTGGCCTAACATTGTCCAGTAGTAAAGGCCAAATGAGATTGCCTTCTCTTTTGTACTCCTGGCAGAATGTTGCTCCTTTCTCCTTCGCATCCAAGACCAGGCCTTCAATGAAATTGGCTGATGATTCTGACACAACCGGGGTGATATCACAGTTATCCTCTGGTGGTCCTACAGTTAGTTTTGCCACCTTAGCCTTCACTTTCTCAACCAAAGCATCAGCAACGGATTCCATTACCAGGACAACCTTAACAGCAGTGCACCTCTGACCACTTTTGTTGAAAAAATTAAAATAAAGAATTATAATTCAAGTAAGTATCGATTATGTAAAGAAAAATCCTTAAGAATGTGATTTTTTTTAAAAATTATATCTGGATTACAATTTTACATATAACCATGCCATAAAAAAAGATCCACATGAAGCTGAAATTCTAACCATTCAACATTCATCTTATATGGTAGAATACACTGATATTAGCAGCACTATCTCACAAGCTCCTTTTTAGTTCTCAAAAGATGGAAAACAAGGATGCATCAAGCATGCAAAGTGTGCAGAAGGATGTCTATTTGTCTATCTTAATATTACATGCAGTTCTACCAAATCAATGCATAGAAGGAACCCTTGCACCAGATGTACTAATTCAGATGTGCCATTACCTGTATGAAAAGCCTCCCTTTATAATGTTTGCAGCAACCAAATCCAGGTCAGCATCCTCAAGTACAATGCAGGCATCCTTCCCCCCTAACTCCATTTGCAGTGGAATCATGCTTGCCTTCTTTGAAATTGCAATTCCAGTATCTCCACCAGTGAAGCTGACCAACAGCATAGTCATAAGTCAGGAGAGGAAAAACTACTTATAGATGGGAAATTGAGGATATACAGTACCATGCTATCTCAGCATCATTTAAAAGGGAACAAATAGCTACCTTATACAGTTCACTCCTGGATGCATTGTAAGGAAATCACCAATTTCTGAGCCTTTGCCAGTGACACAGTTGATTAGGCCTTTGGGAAAACCAGCCAAGTGAAAGCAGTGAACCATGTGCAGAGCAGAAACAGCTCCCTGAAATGCATCATTAAACAAACATTTAGAAGGAGTAATAAACAGAAGAGGGGAGAAAATTATAGTACATAAAGATCCTGAAATGGAATAATTGTTGTTGTTTCTGTGAGTGTGGATCTAAGGTGTAGTGCCTTTGATTTTGAAGAGTTACACAATGAAGGATGTAATTACCTGAGTTGGAGGTTTGAGCACAATGGAGTTTCCAGCAATCAGCGCTGGAGCAATTTTGGAAACAGCAAGATTGACGGGATAGTTAAAAGGTGGAATGGCTAAAATCACTCCTAGTGGAATCTGAAAATCAAATGAAACTTTCTTAGATCACATCCAAAAACAAATCTAAAAAACATCAAAACACTTGGCAACTCACCGCATCATGATCATTTAATTTGCTAGTCATTAGAAGTTACTAAGATTATGGGATCTGATGCTGAGATTACACCGCTTTGTGAACTCAGGGTTCTTTTATTGTGTCTGCTTGTAATTTTGACTTAATAAAATATAATATTAAATTGATTTTACAAATGTAGCTGACTATCTGTTATGGAATGACTGAAGAACTTTTCCATAATAAAATATTTCTGGAATGACTATGGTGTCCACTGTCCAGCAAGCAAGGACTGCTTTATTTGTGTCATAAGAGCTAATTACATTGACCTCCCTTGATATTTGCATCTCCCTTAGTTATTTTATAAATTATTCTTACACGTAGACACCGATTAATTGAAATGTGCACCAAAGGCAAAACCCTTCATTAAGGAAAATCTTGAACTAGAAGCAAAGAAGAATTTGATTCCTTTAGTACATTTTAAAGGATAAAGTATATTTATCCTTGACGTCCTAATTATTTTCTCCTTTCTCCCCCAATATATGTATATCCTCTCTTTGACCCAGTCTTCATGGGTCTTTTTGCTTATAAAGTCCCTAAGTCCCTACCCCATCTTCACCCCGCTCTAAATGTGAGAATTCTTTTACCCACTTATTGTCCTGAAATTCAAACTTAAAAAATCCTTTTATGTTAAAATAAAATGTAAGTTTTATAAATAAAAATTGTGACACGCCGGTAATAAATAAAACTTTAACGTGTGAAGTCAAGTAACACAGTAAAGAAGTATTGAAATAAACCTTGGATGTGAGGCAATATTTCGTCCTTTCATTTCCAGGAAAGCTATCCGACACCAAGAACTTTCCCTCTCCCAGAATCCTTACCCCTTCTTCAGCACAGTAAGAAACCAAATCCCCAGATCTTACAACCTTCAAGGTAAAACAAGAAACAGGTTATCTCCATGATTCAAAGTGATAGTCCTGAACAGTAATTTAGCTTGTTTCACATAACCCGTAACACAATATACACCTCTGTAACAGCATCTTTGGCTGGTTTTGCTATTTCTTTCACCAGGCACTCTGCAATTGGAGCTTTGTGCTCTTTAAGGATAGCAGCTGCCTTGTGCAGAAGTTCAGCCCGCTTCCATAGTGGGGTCTTTGCCCATAATTTTTGTGCAGATTTTGCTAAGTCCATGACCTTATTAACCTCCTCTTGTGAGCAAGCTGCACCAACATCAGTTTTTGAGCTTATCAGACACTGTTATCTACTGATATTGCAAAAAAAGGAAAACCTTGCTTCATGTTTTAGTTTGATTACACAAAACAAGAACTGAATTTCTAAAAATCAACGAATTAGTGACCAATTTAGTGACGAAAATTGCTTTTTCCTTCCTAATTCTGGGGAGACAAAAACTTTAGTAATGAATTTTCAAAAAATTGCATATAAATTATTTGGTAACTACTTTTAACTGATATTTATATATATATATAGAAAGTCCAACAAATGCTAGAACCAGAATTCTCAAGCTTCGAATAACATAGACTTTAAAAACTATAAAATAACTGAAATAAAGGGGTTCAGATGAAAGGGAAAGGGCAATTAATGATGTGTTTCGGGTGCTAACATGTGATATGTGACATACTTAACGGTTAATTACCTTGAACTTTGTATTGAGTCTTTCTGGTAGTGGGGTTGATGATGGAAACACTTTTCCCAGAAGCTGATTTCTTCCACTCTCCATCAGCATAGTACTTGTACACATCTCCATCCAAAATCTCTGCAAAGAGTCCAGTCCCAGCAGCCATGTTAGAAAAGATAGATAGATAGATAGATAGGTGAAATGCAAAAGTGGGAGTTAAAAGGAGTTTTTATAAGGGTGAGACTTGAGAGGAGAATTGAAGGTTAGGAGGAGTGTCTGGTGTAGTATGGTTGGTTTGGTTTTCTGGGTGATGGTTTGGTGTTGTCTGACAACATGCGTCGTTTATGTAAGGAGAAGGTAATTGTCCTGTGACATAGGACAAGCAAGCCAGAGTTGGTTAGGTGGTTCTGAGATTGCCAAGTGTGCTTTGATTTTCTTAATTACCTTGTCCTCTCTGTCTTTAAACTTGTCATAATGTAATCGTAATTAGGATACCATCATGCCGTGGCATGCAGTCACCGAAAAGTAAAAATCAAATTCAGTTATTCTCCTCTTTTCTTCCAGGAAGATAGAGATTCATTACAAACATACTTTTGTGGGGGTGGGGGTGAGAGTAAGAAAGTGTTACTGCAGCAGAAAGAACAGACAATAATACAAAAATGCTTTCCTGCTTTTCTTTAATTAGAATTATAATTTATCCCATTATTCTATGTTGATTTTTAAAGGAAACTCTTATTATATAAATTCCTAAAATAAAACTCTAAATTCTAATTAGAGATTAACATTAAAATACTAAAAAATTGTTTTTAAGTTTTGTCCTAATATTAGTATAATGTATTTCATTCTACAAAAAAAAACTCCTCAAGTTGTTTAGGAATCCAAATTGGTGTCTGTTCATAAAAACTATTTTTCCTTAAGAACTTGAGTTCAGAACAGAAAGGAATTAGATTCTTCTACTTGAATTTTCTTCCTCTAAAGTACCAATGTGTAGATCAAATGTATTATTACTTAATATTAGGAAGTACTTTAATTCAAATTAACGGCAGATACATTTTTGGAGTGAGTTAAATCCATCAACTCATAATCTAATCCATCCAGAAAAAAGTTTATATAATGTTTTATTCACGTTATTTTTGCTCTATACCCTTTTTCACTCACGTTGAAATTTTTTGCTCTAACAAAAAATCGTAGCCGTACATTTCAACTTGACAAAATAAATAAAATTATTATTAAAATACATGTTAATAGGACTTTGTCAATTTATTTCACAGTTAATTATTTGAAAGAAAGAAAGAAAGACACTTGACATAAAAGGATATTCTTCTTAAGTAGCATCCTAGCATTCTCATATCTCATATATTACATCTTTTTTCTTTTAAGTTTAATTTTTCTATACTAACAGATTGAAATTTTTTAACAAAAAATTATGATAAATAAGATTTTTAATTTAATTATTATAAAAATTAATAAAATTTACTATATATAATAATTTATAAATGAATAATAATATAAAATTTCTTTTCGTTATCAATGTAAAAACTATTTACTTTTTTTTCATTGAATGGGATAAGATAGTCTTAAAAGTTTTTCAAAAGTTTAAATGACGTATTTGTTCAAAAAGTCGTGAGGAGTGTGTTAAATAATTCGTGTCCTCCAGATTTTCAACTCCACGTGTCAGAAGCAAGATCAAATATTTAATAATATATTGTCTAGTAACAAGCTGGAAAAAAAAAATGCTACATGTGCAAGAAAAAGCACGTGTGGTTGATATTGGAATGGAGTTTATCTTTAGTTTAGTTTACGTGGTGCTAATTAAACGGTGAGTTAATGGAGCTACTAATTTGTTAAAATGTCACAAGATTCGCCTTATATTTTATACTTCCACGGTTAAAAATCTTATGTGTAAGATTTTTTCATACGTATCAAGAATAAAAATAAATAAGCTATTTATTGAAATAATTTTATTTTTATAAATATATTATTTATAATTATTGAATGTTTAATGGTAATAATTAAAAAAATTGATAGATATAATACTCAAAAGTCATTAAATTAATCTAATTTATTTGAATCGAAGTTAGGATAAAATATTGAATGTTTTGTTGAAATTAAAATTAAAAACATCAATTAATATGAAATATTTTTTAATATTAAAACATTACTTATTTTAGAATGAAGTGGGTAATAAACAATAATTAACACTCTTTTGGTATTTATATCCCATCTACACTTATAAATAGGTTAAATGGTCAAAATTAGAACAAACATACAACGAGTAAGTAAGAGAGATAGATAAAGGTGTAAAACTAGTATAAAAAAAAGTGGAAACAATCAATGCTTTACATGGTATGAAAAAAGAATGCCATTATCAATTTCTCACACAAATAAAGGAAGTTGAGGATGTCTGATCCGAAAGATCAGTATCGAATTGGCTACGATAAGAAAAAATTCTTAAACAGTACTCAAGATACTAATATACCTGATATACTAAAATCTTTTGATCTTATTTCTTCTTTTTTAGTGAAAATAAGTTGAGTTTAGGATCCTGTGTAAACTTAAACTCCTATCATTTGACAGATCTCAATGAGTTACTGAAACATTTATAATGCTCTCACTCTAGCTCTCATTCAAGCAAATTGTTTGGCTGAAGCACTAGATTATCTAAAGGACTAGCTGGTTCTAGTTATCTTAGTGGTAATTTTTTTTAAGTTTATAGTATTGTCCAATCTCGCATGGGACAAATATGGAGGGATATCCTCAACTAAATTCCTACCATTCTCACTTGTTCTAATCAATGACTCACAACCAAACAAAAGTTTTGGAGCCTTTTGTCCTAATGTAAACAACATCCGAAACATTGGGGTGTCAGGTTCTCGTGTACCGTCAGAAGAGGGGAAGCAAATAACTTGGATCCAAACTTAATGCCATTTTTTTTACACATTTAAATCTTGAAAATATAAAATGAGTAGTAAATATTTATAATAAAAAAGATTTCTGAAAGTTTAATTAAGTGCTCTGAACACAGCATTCGTGTTCCTAATGAAAAACAATATGCAAAGTAATCGGTTTCATAATTGTGAATAATGAATAAAGCAAACCCAAAAGACACCTTTTATTGCAGAACATCGAATGTCCAATGTGCAACGCATGCTGTTCATATGTTGTCCAGGAATAAATGATAACCGCCGGACAAATTTATTTCTCTTCTTTGTGGGCACCTTATTCAGACCACCTAAACTATTTCCACTTTTGAAGCTGATGCATGATGTCCATGAAGACATCATGTTAAAGGAAAATCAGAAAATGTTCGAACGAAGGTAATTCATTGATTCAGAACTGTTACAGTGCAGAGGTTATTATACAGTACAGTCATTAGAGTGAGCTAAAATCTAGGAGATAAACTAGGACATTGACTAATCTAAGGGAAAGGACATTTTCTTAAGTTATTTACACATGGGCTAAATCCAGGGAACAAAACTGGAACTTTCTTTTTTTGGTTAAAAAATCGGAACTTTCTAACTAACAGGTATTTACACGTCCGAAACATATCGATAAATTTAACACTCCAAGTTGGCGCTGAGAACACCCAACTGCCAACCAATGATTCAATTAAGTGATGGAAACGGTCGGGTCCCAAAGCCTATGAAACCTTTACACAACAAAATGACAAAAAAATTTCACCGTGTTCTCTTCATTCACGAAAATTAAACTTTTAGATGCAATGTGAAGTGCGACTTTGTGCTCAATTCTGCTACAGTTTTACGATAATATAATTCCTCTACTGAAATGTACCTTTACTCAACAACACGAGCCGTGTATCTCTTAACGGGGAAACCGCATGATAGTACGTATTTAATTTTGAAGACCTATTTACAAGTTACAACTAATTAGCTTCTTAATTAGATGGCAGTTGTAATAATGCGGGTCTTATCCTGTTAAAGTACGGCACTTTCTAATTCCATATACCATGGTGGGGATAACTTTTTAGCTAAACATATTTTGGTTATTAACATTTATTTGTCTTGGCTTGCAATTGAAGATTTATAGGTAGAACTAGGCCAACGTGGGTTACCGTAACTGGTTAAGGATTTAGGATTAGTCTTCTTCATAAATAAAAATTTGATTTTCCTTAATCTCATTAAAATATTGTTTGATGGACAATTCTTCTCAAAGATATTATTCATTGGTGCCCCAAAGGCTACTTGAATAGTTGTGTATAAGTAAAAGTACTTGCAATCTAGTATTGCACAATCCTTCCATTTTACCACTTTTAACGAAGAAAAATAATATTGGTAGAGCTAAGGTTAGCATTGAGATAAATAATGAGTGAGAGAAAGGTATAAACCCGAACCGAGATGGATTGACTTGTGCTAATATACCAACAAATTATGCTTCAATTGAAGCAAAGTGATACGTATGAAATTTTAATTAACTTCCAAGCATTATTCTCTTACACTTCAAAAAGTAAGACATGCCAAGGTGTGATTTAATTCAACACCACACACAACCTGACAAGAAAAGAAGGGGTTGTTGGGGGTATTGGGTGGTAGATACTTGATAGAGATGAGCGCTACCTCTTCTAAGATGTAGCAAGAGCCACTAGTTTCATCGCTGAATGCATGGTTGATAACCAATCTAACTCCATTGCTGGGTTATTTATGGCTGAGGACCATTTTCATATAATTGCATTATGGCCATTTGAGATGAGCTTATAATTCTTCCAAAAAACAGCATGGACCACATTGACATTGCTTTATTTCAAAAGAAAATTACGTGGCCCATCACCTTGACATTGATCATTGATCATGGGTATGATGCAGTGGAGTACTTGCTTTGGTTTTATTCAACCAAGCTGCGCTAGCTCAACAACTTTTAGGTGGTGAAATTCTGATATAGCATTCAAAAAAGGTGTTGAAAATTATCATAAAAGATTCATCAGAAATACTGTTAATACACTCTTATTATACACCACACAATGATTGGATAAAACTCAGACTTGTATATATTTCACTGTCATAAAAAATGTGTTCAGAGAAGAACCAATTTTATGACAATCTTCACAAATTTTGGAATTGGAGTTCAAAGAATCTGTTGGAATAGCACATGCGAGATGTCTAAGTCTCAGTAGAATAAAATATTAAACTAGAGCAAGAATGATGTCTTATAAGCTTAGATGTGGTTCTAAAAGATAAGGCTTTGGGTTAGGTCCTTTTCTTTTTTGAATTGGGGGAAGAGATAAGGCACTACGAATTGAATGTGTTTAGAAGAAAAGTTTTCTAATTCATTTATTTTTCAATTTTCTTATTTCTACCCTTCAATTGACTTAGTTATTCAAATTCGATCTAACAAGAAGTTGTTTAGATTGGATTATTTTTTTTATTTTATTCTTTTATTTTTTAGAAAGTAATAAACAAATCGATTTTATAATGCTCAATAAATATAATAAAAATTAATTCAAATTATCAAAATATCTGACCCTATAAATTACTAGAGTGTGTGACTCATACTCTGTACATTATTTATAAAATTTATTATAAAATATTTTAAATATATAAATATTTTCTTAAATTTATATTAGAAATTATTTATAATTAATTTTTTTATCATTTTAATTTTAGATTATAAAGTATAACATTTAAAAATATAAATAATTATTCTCCTTTATAAATATATATGGTTAACATTATATCTAACAAATTATTATTTTTAAAATATAATAAATGTAAGAAATAAAAATTGACTACATATGAAATAAGGGATTAATTTAAATAACGGTTAAATATGTTTTTGGTATCTTGAAAATACATTTAACTTGAATTTAGTCTCTAATTTTATTTTATTTTTCATTAGATTCAAAAAAATACCCTCTTTTGATCTTTTTGTTAACAAAGTTGTTGTAAAAATGTGGACAAGTGATCATCCTATATCAGTTTATTAATTTTATTTAGTAATTTCTAAAAAAATAAAAATAAAAAAACAAAACATGGATGACGAGAGTCTCATATGGTGCATACAAAAAAAAATAACAATTGTTCAACTACAGGTTATCTCTGCTTTTTGAAGGTCCGTCCATTCAAAAATACAACTCTTAATAACAACAAGTAACATAGTTAACAAAATGATTAAAAGAATGTATTTTCAAATGTACAAATCAAATACAAAGATTTTTTTAAAAGACCAAATTCAAGTTAATTGCATTTTTAAATCATATCCCTATACACATAACTCGTAATTATCATGATTATTAAAATTATATATTTAATGTACAAAAATAATATTTTTAGCAATATTTAGTAATTATATTTCATAAAAAATAAATATACAATAATATAGGGTTATCTTAATAAAATATAATTAATAATTATAATAATTAACTTAATTACATCAATAAAAAAATTTCAACAAGTTTAATAATACATGAACAAAAAATAAAATACATATAATATGTCATTTCTCTCTCATTTTATTAAATATTTCATGAATTTTTCTTATTTTATTATTATCAAAAGGAGATCTATATGTTTTATTTAGATGTTTAAGTTTCTTTTATCAATATTAAATATAGTTAAATATTTATAAATAAACAAAAGAAAAGGAGAAAAAATTACCTGACATACATGCATCTTAATTTGACAATATATTTTTTCACCTTAACAAAAATATGGAGAAGACAAAGACAACTAAAGGAATCAATGCAAAGGGGTGATGATTTTTTGTTTTTAATAATGAGGGTGACGCTTTAAAATATGTAACAAAAAGAATTCTAACATTGGATAAATGATATAAGAGAGTGCACACAAAATTGAATCTAAAAAAAAAAAATCAAATACATCAAAAAATATATACGAAAAACTCATATTAAATTTCTTTTAAATATACATTTTTTTATATTTTTTTATTTGACCACCTTTTTATTCTCTAAGTCTGTTTGAATTTCAAAATATAAATATTAGATACTAATAATTTTTATGATTGTGTATAAGAGTTGATGTGAAATTAGGACCAATTAAAAAAATACTATAAAAATATTTTTTCATAAATTGACCTACAAATGAATATGAGATAAATATGTAAGTAGATATATTATAGATTTTTATTATTTGTCCATATATATTAGTATGATAATTTAAAATAGAGAAAGATATTATCATTTTCTAATATATGTTTGGGACAGGTATATATTTAATGACCAATTAATTTATGAAAGTTATACTTATAAATTATATTTGATAATTTCTAAGTAAATATAAAAATAAATTTACACTTAAAATTTATTAGAATATTATATATTTTTGTCCTTGAAACTTATATTAAATTATTGTCATAAATGAATTCTGTTATTAACATAAAATATTTCAGTAAATAAATTATTTTTAAAAGTTAATTATAATTATATTTTAAAAATTATATTAAACTTAGTAGAATTTATTTAATGTAATGAGAGATAACATTCGTTAATATTTTTTTTATAATTAATTTAGTGTAACCACATGTTAAAAGAATTTTAAATTCCAAATTCAAATTACCTATTTAAAACTTATTAATATAATAATTTTAATTCTAATTTTTTTTAAAAATAACACGTATAATTTTTTTTATTTTAAATGAATTAATTTTATAGAACTCCTAAAAATGTCACTATAAAATTCCTTTTTTAAAACATTTTTATTTGTATATAATATAGATAAAAAAAATTCTTAAAAATTTTTATGTTGTGAATTTAATTTCTAAACTTAACTAATTATTATTTTAGTCTTTAAATGTATGTTAATATTGTTATTTAATTCACACAACTTTTTGAATTTTAGACTAAAATAAATGACAAATTATACTTTTAATAATTTTTTATCATTTTATTATTTTTAGTAACTAAATTAACATCTTCTTAGATTTTCAAAAACAAAACTGGTTATTTATTCCCGACAAATATTTCTGATATAGTTTCACATGTCCTTAACGATTCAGCTTTTTTTTTGGTTAAAAGGAGGGTTACAGCCCAAAACCAAAACATAAAAAAATAACGTAGGAAGCATTTGGTGACCCATAACATCATGCAAAGGTAGAATGAAACATTAATGGGAATGCTATGAGGGGTTTTAAAATGTGTGTTTGGACACACGTTTAGGACGTGGAAAACCACATCTAAATGGCTTAAAACGTGAAAACACCAATGTATCGCTTCACAGGGGAGACGCGAAATTCACGTCAAAAACGCATATGCAAAGACGCTTAAAGTTGCCTTCTCTTAAGGCGTGGGATATGCACACCCTTTATCCATTCTACTTATTACATATTATTTAAAAATGATAGCCACGTGTGCCTTATGTGGAAATCTCTTTAACGTCATTGTTACAAGTTATGATATTATATTTTCTACAAATCACATTTGTAAAAATATTCTAACTAAAAATATTATTTTTTAACATATCTAATTAAGTTTGGTTAACTTTCAATATTTCTAAAGATACTTTTTGAGTTTTAAAACAAAAAAATAATAATAATAATAATTATAATGAATTTAGAAAATAATTTGTCATGAAAATAAAAGCTACGTTGAATATGAGAATTCAAGTTTTTTAAAAATAAAAGATGTTCAAAAATATTTTTTGTTATATGGTCTGTATTAATTTATAAATATTTATTTGTTTATAATTTAAAATTATTTTGTGATATAATTTATCCTATTTTAAATATATTTTTTAAATTCCACCGCAAACAATAATATCAATGACTCAAATTTATGCAGTAGACAAAATTTGCTATAAAGAATCTAGATTCCTTAGAGGATCTTGCTTTTCTTTTTAAGTTTTTTAGCTGCTTATCATTAAAAAAAATATCCATCTTCACAAAAATATCTCATGCAAATAATTTTTTAAATAATGTTACATTAATTACTTTTTAGTAAAACAAATATTAGTACGCTACCCTCTTGGTTTTTTTAATATTTTTATCACAAAATTAATATCGTAAATTAGTTTTAAAAATATATCTAGGATTAAAATTTTAAAAAATATATTATCTATAATCAATAATATATATAAATCTGCTGCATTTTTACTATAATACACACTCAAAAAGAAAATGCTTCCATTGTTTGCCTATTCTCAATGTTTCAGATTTTGATTATATAAATCTTAAAAAAATAATTAAATTTTTTTTATTCATATTTCATATTATCTATATATTATTAAATTTGTCCAAAACTTATATATGAGTCATTTATATTATAATTTCTGTTATTTCTCTTCTATTTGTGTTTTTTTGTATTTTCTTAATTATATTATTTTATTTTGTGATTTACTATTTTGATTATTGTTATAAACTGTTAATTGTTAATATTAATTTTATGTTTTTACCATTTTAATAGCTACTTTTTCTTTTTTTTAATTTTTTGTTTTTTTATTTTTC
>JAMLFT010000882.1:0-35749 GCA_026544285.1 Pachyrhizus erosus | reverse complement strand
TAATTTCATAATGATAAGCATATGTGTTTTATAAAAGAAAAAACATTTAACTGAAAAAATCAATTGAAAGTAAAAATATTTAGAAAACTTTTTATGTATTTTTAATTCATAAAATTATATAAATATTTTAATTAAGATAATATGAGTAATTATATGTCTTTATATTAAAAAAATAAAGAAATTTGAAAAAAGTTCGTATATATTTAAATAAAAATTTTATAATTTTAATATATAATAACAAGTCAATGTATCATACGAATCATCATACTAATATACATATATATTAATTATTTTATATAATTAAAAATTAATTACACTTAAAACCAGATTATAATTTATATATATTTAGATCTTTTAAGGGAACATTTCAATCAAATTATTTGGTGGAACACATGTAAAGTGTAATTTTTTTTTTAATTTCAAATAAATTCAATTTGTAAAGTCAGAAAAATATCATGTGTAACTTTTTTTTTTTTAAAAAAATATTTTCTTTTTTTCATATAATATAGACAAAAGATTAAATTACTCTCATTTTTAAACTCTTTTTTCTTAAAAATATTTATATTATTTTATATATATATATTTTTATCCTTTCACTTAAATTGTTAATATTACTATTACATCATTATTATTATTTAAAAATAAAAATTTTTAAAAATAAAAATAAAAATAAAATTTAAAAGATTAAAATAAACATATTTTTTTATAAGCAAATAATATTTAAGAAAAAAATAATTATAAATTTAGAAATTCAATTAAATAAATATTTTGAGTTAAAAAAAAAACAAAATAAATACTTAGTAATTTTTTTCGATTACAGATGCATATTAATTTTATCCGTAATGGTTTCCTTTTTTTTTTTTTTTCAGCAACTTTCAATCGCAATTATTTATTCCCGAGTTACAACATCGGAAAGATCCATGATTCACAGACTAATTAGTACCTCTTTGCTTCGACTCAAAAATTGGGTCCTTGTCGGGTATTAAAAAAAAAAGAAAAAAGAAAAAAGAAAATCGAACCTAACATCATTAACACTTCACATAAAACAGGACGGAAACCATCCACCTGCCTTTGCCTTAGCCTAACCAAAAATGAACAAAAATTGTTTGTACATATTATCTTCAATATTAGAAGCGAGGAAAAGGGAAAGGTGAAAATGAATTGGAATGAGACATTGGCTAAGCATTATGTAATAATGATTCTTTTTCTGTGATATAAACTGCTTCATTCATATTTCTCTGAATTTTTAGACTTCAATTTTTCGATAGTGCTAGAAAAGTCACATTCCGGATGTACCCTCATCGACAAAGTTGAATTTTTTAACTGTCATGTTGGAGAAACCAACAAAATTGAGGGTTCAGGAAACTTGCATAAAAACCAACAAAGTTTTTATGTAAGTTTGACAGCTCGAGCATGTAAAACAACTGGTTTTTGGCTTCTGGGTATTTGGTTGAAACCTTTCTTATGTGCTCAGTGAAGGTTAAAGGGGTGAAAGATTGGATCTTTTCTACTTGAGGTTGGTGAGTGGAGAACTGAAAGTGTGATGAGTTTGTAGTGTTCCTTTGCAGAGATCTGAGTGAATGGAGCCTCCTTCGGGGTTTTGTGCTTCTTTGTTGAGTTTCATCTGGTTTCTTCCTTTTTTCATTGGGCTTCTGCTTCTAGGCATCATCAAAGGTAAATGGCAATGGATCTGTTCTGTGATCTTTTGGATTTTTGTTGTTGTTGTTATTTCTTTGAGTTTCTTGGTATGCTTTAGTTGGGAATTTACTAATAGAAGTTAAACATAATGGAGGCAATTTCTAGGCTGTTATTTCCGGAATGGACCACCTTTGCATATACTTTTTTGCTATTTATAATTTGCTAAATATTCAGTGATTTTCCTGTGAAATTTATTCAACTTTCTTTTCCTAAACCAGTGATGGGGAGGTCGGGTGGAGCCTGGTGTGGGGTTTTACACGTGTTCTCTTGTGACCTTTGTTGACAAATTATTTGATTTTATGAAATTAATTGCTGTTAAGCACGCCTTAAATCATGCTTCAAGTATCTTATCATATAAATAAGGGGAAATAATTGAACTTTGTATGTTTTGTTACTGATTAATCTTATGGATTTGTTTATAAGCACAACTGCACAAGTTGTAATATCATAGGAACACGGAATTTTGAAAATTGAAAGTAAAAAGGAATAAATTTAAATAACAGCCAACTACATAAGATTTTAAGGTCAACTTGGACATATTTCTAGGCAAAACCAAGAAATTTAAACAGTTTATGTTGTTTCATTTTCCAGTTTCCACTATGGAATATATAATAGCTTCTTGTATGTCATGCTTTACTATACTAGAGAAGAATTAAGGGTAGGGTCCTATGTGAAGAGTATGATTGTAAACCTTACCATTGCTCAAACTGCCAATCACTTCAGGTATCCTTTTCTGTCCTTTGATATGCTTAATAGTTGCAACTGGGAACACTGCTATCATACTTGGACTTTGGATAGCACATGCTGTTAGGGCATATTACTGCATTGTGAGGTGCTTTCCTTGACTGCCACTCTTTGAAGTTTTTGCTCACTGTTCTACCCATGTATTATGAAATTGTAACTACTTTCTCATAGTGATTTCCCTAACGGACAGAGCTAAACAATTAGGGCCTCTTTTGAAGCTTGTTATCTGCCTATGTGTACTACCAGTGCTGTTGGTTTTGTGGCCGATAGTTGGTATTCTTGGAAGTATTGTTGGTGGAGCAGCCTATGGATTTCTTGCACCCATATTTGCTACTTTTGAAGCTGTAGAGGGAGGAAAAGATGACAAATTTTACCATTGTTTCATTGTATGTTTACTATGTTTCATTTCTGGTTAAAATGCTTGTTGTATCTGTTTTACTGTTATTAATCACAGAAACTTTGTACTAAATTATCAGGATGGTACATGGAGCACTGTTGAAAAGAGCTGCATGGTTGTTAGGGATGTAAAAGATGTTTGTTTCTATTCATACTTCTCGATTATGGATGACCTGCAACAAAAAGGACCTCCAAATGCAAAATACTATGAGATCAGGTTTTGTCATCATATGCCTCACTATTTTGTTTATTTTTATGTTGTTGTATCTTTAAAGTGAGGGCGAGCATTGGTGCAACAGTAAAGTTTTGTCATGTGACCTGGAGGTCACTGATTCAAAACCAGGAAACAGTCTCTACACTTTCCAGGGGAAGGCTGCATACACCTACTCACCCTTGACACTACTAAGTTGGAGCCTGTGTGGGCTGCTCTTATGTCTTTAAAGCATTCCTCAGAATTTTTTGTATTTGTGTCCAGATCGAAATTTTATGTTCCTAAAGATGTTTTTGATTAAAAGGGTCACTTAATAGTAATGCCAAATTGTCAATGTTTAGTAGTGGTTAAATCAAAACGGTGTTTAGGGCTCCATTTTAATCACTAAAGATGAATTGTGAATGTTAAATTGAAACAAACTAAAAAATATCAATGTTTGTGAGAAGACAAAATGGTTTCACAAACTATAGGTCAATTGGACTTCCTATAGATTGCCATGTATCTAAAACTTAACTATTGAAATCATAGAAGGAATATCTCTTTTCTATTTCATTCTAAGTGAACTATGTTGGTAGGGTTATTTAAATCTTGTATCATTTGCATGCCCAACTTATTAGCAAGTTTGAGCATATTATTGAAAAACATTGATGTAAGACATTGGTCTTGGATAGAATCTTTAAGAATGACAATTCTTTTTGTGGGATATCTTCTGGTTTTGATGACATTTGAGTAAAAAGTAGATACCTACCTCTTGTTACATCCAATCTAGTCGAGACAAAGAAGGAATTAGAAAATTGAAGCATCTTTTTTATGACCTTGACCTTGTATGACTTGCTCTTGGAATATTTTGTAATGCGTGATCAAATTCTTGGATCACCCGTAGCCCTGATGATGATGTCTGCATCTTCTGGTCTTCTTTGTATTCCATCCAAATTTGCCACGAAATGCCCTACTTTCACTTTAGGCAATACTTCTACCTTTGTCTCTCAAAGTGGTAATTCTAGACACTCATGCATAGGCTCCTCTAACTCCAAGAGTAAGTATAAGTGTGACCATTGTTATTATAATGGTCATACCATTGATTGGTATTGGAAGCTACATAGTAAACCCCCTCGTCCAACAAATATTGCTTAGGCATCCACTTCTGTCCACCTATGCCGCCTACACTGCCAATTGATCAACCTTGTATGACTATTGCTACCTATGAGAAATTTCTCTGTTGGTATGAAAATCAACAAACGCCCAACATTATTTCTTTGGTGGCTCACATTGGTAAATCTTCTGCTTGTCTTTCTCGATCCCCTTTTCTAAGTCCTTGGGTACTTGATTCTAGTGCATTTGATCACATTATTGGTAATTGTTATCTTTTCTCTTCACTTACTAGAAATAGTCCTTTTCCCTCCATCACCTCTGCTAATGGCACTCAAACACAAGCCTTAGGCATTGACGCTACCCATCCACTTCCATCACTTATTGTTCACTTTGTTCTTTATGTACTTGATTGTCCTTTAAACTTACTATTTGTCATTCATATAATCCAATCCCATGACCTTATTCTCACTTTTACTAAATATTTTGTGACCTTGTTGGAATGGATCTTAAGATGGACGATTGGTATCAAATGTGAATCACATGATCAATTCTATCTCTCTACTTCACCACCAGTATGTGTGTCTACTGTCTCTCCAATGATGATTCATGTCAACTAGGACATCCCAATTTGCTCAAACCGCAAAAGATGGTGTTAAGTTTCCACAATTTGTCTAGTTTACATTGTGAGTCATGTCAGTTAGGGAAACACATCCGTTAGTCTTTCTTTGACAGAGTTAATAAGTTAGTTGCGTCTTCCTTTTCCTTAGTTCACTTTGATGTTTAGGGTCCCTCTCATACTAAGAGTGTGTCTGATTTTTTCTATTTTGTTTCTTTTATTGATGATTTTTTTAGTTGTACATGGATTTGGTTAGTGAAAAGTTGATTTGAATTATTTTTTCTATCTTTGAAAAGTTTTATAATGAAATAAAAACATAATTCAGTATACCTATTTGTTCTCTTCGCAATGATAATACTCATGTTGTCTCATTAATTTCAACAGTTCATGGTATCCAAAGAAATTCTCCATTAAACATCTTGCTCCCATACACTTCAACAAAATGGAGTGACTGAATGAAAGAACTGACATCTCATTGAAACTACTTGGACCTTTCTCATCCATCATCTTGTTCCTTATTGCTTATAGTATGATGTTGTACTCACGACTTGCTACCTCATTAATCGCATGTCATCCTCTGCCTTCAATGATCAGATTTCCCAGTTTATATTCTTTCTAAAGTCTATTCTCTACAATCTTCTCCCATGTGTCTTTGGTTTTATCTGTTTTGTTCACAATCTCACTTTGGGTTGTGACAAACTCTATCCTTGTTCCTTCAAATATGTCTTCTTGGGTTATCATCGTTTTCAAAATGGTTGTCGTTGTTTTGCTCTTAATCTTAATTGGTACTTTATCACTGTTGATGTCTCATTTTTTGAATTTGTCCCATACTTTGAGTCTGTTAACTCTAATCTTGACCTGTCAAGTTCTGCCTCTCCTAATCTACTTGTTCTTCTTCCCCTTTCCTCACTAGACGACTCGACTCCAACTCGGGATGATTTTTCAGCACCTTTGCCACCTCTACGGGTGTATCAGCGCTGCCCTCAACCACTATATTTTATGTCTCCTCCTCTGACTGATGAGATAGTAAAGCTCATGCCTAACTCTTGTCCAGTCCATCTCCTGCATTGGATTCGGATGTGCCTAATGACCTTCACTGGCATATTGTTCTTCTAAAAGGTATACATTCAATTTGTAACCCATCCCTACACTATACTAACCTTAGTTATTGCTGTCTTCTGTTTTTATTCCCAATACTCCAAGTGAATCATTATCACAACTAGAGTGGAGGCAAGTAATGATTGACAAGATATGTACTCTTTAGAGCAGTGGCACACGAAAGTTGGTTCCTTTTCTTGTTGGCAAGTCTGTTGTTGGTTATACACTCTTAAAGTTGGTCTTAACAATATCATTGATCGATATAAAGTCTGTCTAGTTGCAAAAGGATATTCACAGGTCTATAGACAAGATTACACTAATACTTTCTCTTCAGTCACTAAGATGACTTTTGTTATACTCCTCTTCTCAATAGTTGTCATTCGTTACTAGCTCCTTTTCCAACTTGATATTAATAATGTTTTCCTTCACAGTGATTTTGATGAAGTTTTCATAGAGCAACTACATGGGTTTGTTGCTCAAGGAGAGTCTTCTACTATGGTGTGTCATCTTCGCAAGTCTCTCTATGGGCTTAAACAATCACCTCGAGCTTGGTTTGGTTGCTTTTGGGATGTTGTGCAGCAATTTGGGACAACACGTAGTGAAGCTGATAATTGCGTCTTTTATCATCATTCCTCCAAAGGACACATTTATCTTATTGTCTATGTAGATGATATTATTATCACAAACAATGATCAAGATAACATTTCTAGTCTGAAGCAATATCTAACTCACATTCTAGACTAGAGACCTTGGTAAACTTCAATATTTCCTAAGTATTAAAGTTGCTCAATCCAAGGATGAATTAGTTATTTCATAGAGAAAATGATCTCCAGACATCCTAGAAGAAATTGGCTTATTAAATGCTAAACCAGTAGACACACTTATGGATTTGAGTGTCAAATTGGTACCTAATTAGGAGGAGCCCTTCTTAGATCTTGGAAAATATAGGTAGTTGATTGGTAAGTTGAACTATCTAGCTGTAACTCGTCCAAACATTGTTCTTGTAGTAAGTGTGGTAAGTTAGTTTTTGAATTCACCTTGCTAAGAGTATTGGGAAGCAGTAACTCGAATCCTGAAATATATTAAGAATGCTTCTAGAAAAGGTCTCATTTATGAAGATAAGGGACACAAGCAAATTATTAGATATTCAAACGTTGACTGGGCTGGCTTACTCAGTGATAGACACTCCACTTTAGGATATTATGTTTTAGCTTGAGGCAACTTGATATCTTGGGAAAGCAAAAAGCAAAATGTTGTGACAAGATCAAGTGCCGAAGCAAAACTTAGGGCTATGGCATTAGTGACGTGTGAACTTTTGTGACTGAAGCAACTTCTCATAGAACTCAGATTCAAAGAGGACTTACAAATGACTATCATATGTGACAACCAAATAGATTTACATATTGCTTTTAATTCTGTCTTCCACAAAAGGATCAAACACGTTGAAGTTCCTTGTCATTTTATAAGAGAGAAATTTGAGTCTGGATACATTACTATAAGCTTTGTTAATTCTAGTGATTAGTTGGCAAACATCGTCACTAAGTCTCTTAGGGGACTAAGGATTAGTCACATTTGTAGCAAATTGGACACGTTGATCTGTATGCTCCAACTTTAGGGGGAGTGTTGAAGATAAAAAAATAAAGTATGATGTAATTTAGTGATGAAAATAAGGAAATAAAGTATGATGTAATTAAGGAAATAAAATATTTAACCATATTACCTTTGATTTAGAGAAACTATATCTTCTCTAATTTATTATAATTAATCTTTTTTTGTCTATATAAACACTCATCCGTGTTGTGTTTAGATATACGGTTTCGACATAATATTTCTTTGTTTATTCTCTTTTAACATAGATAAACACTATTCATAATATGCTAAATATGATGTTAGACACAGGATTTCTGCTATATGACTTATTTTGATTTTTTTTTTCCTGCTGTAATGCAGGCTGCTTTATATTCCTGGTGCTTTAATAGCTTCAGTTATTGGAATCATGGTTGATGTTCCAGTTATATCATTTGTTGCCCTATGCAAAGGGCCATACATGCTTTTTAAGGGGTGGCATCGATTGTTTCATGACCTCATTGGCCGTGAAGGCCCTTTCCTGGAGACCATATGTGTACCTTTTGCAGGTCTTGCTATACTTCTGTGGCCATTGGCTGTTGGTGGGGCAATTCTGGCATCCATGTTGGCAAGTTTTTTTCTTGGTTCCTACGCAGGGATTGTTGCTTATCAGGTCAATCCTCATATCTTTTCATTCCCTAGTTGTACTTACTACTATTGTTATTATAGCTAATTATGATATACTTGGGTTAAACAATGCAAATATGTAGCAGTTTGGTGGTAGGATTACTATTACTTGATTAACCTATACTTTTCTAGACCGATTGCTATTGATTAGGTCAATGCAAAATTGTGGAAGCAACACTGGGTGGGGATTGGGATGACAAAAGCTAAATATCGCAGCATCCAATTCCTGGTTCATAGTAGGCAATACACCATGTATTCGGATGATTCATGTAAAAGGTTAAGGCCTATACTAATTACTTGGTGTCCAACTGTAGCCCAATACTCCTTGAGTAGTTGAGGCTTTGTCATTTAAAGATAAACCTTAAAAATATTCTTATATCATATAAACAAGTTAGACTTGATTCTTATAAAGCCTAACATACTTATTTTCACCTCTATCTTAATGTTAAATTAGTACAAAGTAGGCATTTAAACAGGCTTATAGCCTAGGCCAAACTTTTATGTAGGCCAGGCCATGCCTTAAAAAAAAAGCAGACCTGGCTCAGGCCATATAGTTTTAACCAAGGCTTGGCCCAAGCCTAACAAAGCTTAGCCAGGCCTAGCCTATTTACACCCATAATATGATAGAACTTGAAAATGGCATTTGAAGCATTATCTAAGTAATAATTAGTATTGCCATTTCTTCTTGGTTAGTGGATACACAAGAAGAATAGCACAATTACCTGAATCACAATTCAAATTTTGTTCTGTCTTCTGTTTGTTGGTCGATGCACAGCACAAGCAGTTTCAGACTGTATGTTGTTTGGTACCATAATTTCAGTAAAGACAACAATTTAGTAGAGGCATTTTGGGGAGGGGATGCGGGGAGAAGCCCTTTTAAAACACTTAAATGTTCTTTGGGCAAATCAATTGATAAAACAAATAAAAAAAAAGGAAAGGTTATAGGCAATGGTAAAGTGGATGTTAAGCACAAAATGAACTGAATTTGAAGAATTAGTCATGAATCATGATCTACATTATTACTAGGGAGAAGATGCAGGTTGCCCATCTTCTAAGAGAAATGTGTGGAGTACAGTAATAGAACACTAGGTATATATGTATCTTGTAAGGGGCCCAACATGGTCCTTCACAACCATCCAGAAATGGTTGGAGATGGAAAATGGGAAATTGCAGAGAAAGAGTTGATTGATATTCTTCTTGATGGTGGGTGACCAGGAAGAGAGTTGAGGGATAGAAGGGGGCTCAAGGATGTTTAAGTTAATTTACAAAAAGAGATCACATTTTATTAGACAATTTTGGATTGAGCCATTTAAACAGTGAGGAACCATTCTAAAACTAATCTCTGCCTATCATTCAATGTTGGATGTACAATTGAACATACAGAAATTGTCAATAATGCTAACTATCACATTTCTGCCAGTACAGAAATTGACTCCTTTTAGGACCTTATATGGAAGAGACCCTCCAATATTGCTCAAATGTTACTATCCATAGAAGTTAACCAGTTGATGGCTAAAAGAAACGTAATGATGGACGAATTGAAATCATATTTGGTGCTGATTCGTAACAAAATGAAGCAGTACACTGATAAGAATAGAAGGGATGTGAGTTTCCTGGAGACTTTGTCTACTTAATGGTTCAACTGTATATAAAGTCAGGATTTTGGCTAACGAATAATAACAAGCTAAATCCAAGATTTGTTACCTTCTTTTAGAGGTGGTGGTGGGATATGGCAGGTTGTTTATAGGCTGAAACTTCGAGAATGTAGTAATGCTGATTTGGTCTTCCATGTTTCATTATTAAAGAAGTTAGTAGCTACAATTGTCAGCAGTCAATCATTACTACCTACACTTCCAGTGAACAGGGAGCTAAAAGTACATCTTGTTGTGGTGCTGCAACTGCAAACAGGACATGATGGTAAATGGGAGGTTCTCATTTGATGCAAGATCTACCAGACTATTAGACAAGTTATTGGAATTTCACATTTAGGACATGGATAAAGTGCTGGCAGAGAGTATTGTTAGCATCCATGAATAGCACTAGGAAGAAGAAGCATGTGAGCAACGAGAGGTAGAGTGAGAAAGATATTGTTGTCTATTTGTAGTAACAGAATGTTTTTAAGTGACAAGGATGAGAGATGACATGGGAATTTGTTATGGATGAGCATGTAGTGGGAAGATTAAGGTCGGTATCAGTGAGCGTGTATTTGACTCTAGTGATTTGGGTGGTACAGAAATTGCATCTCCTTGATCTATCAGGCTTTTCCATTTTCTGATTATAATTTCCTCTTGAAATTATATTCCTTTGTTCTTTCAACCTATAGTGGAAGGGGAACCCGTGTGATTGTGTGAATAAAATAAATCTGTTCCTATTCACACCTGACTGCTGGTTTCCTAACTGTCTCACTGTGTTTATTTGTACTTTGAAATGCAGGAGTGTTCTTTCTTGTTGGGCCTTTCATATGTTGTTGCAGCTTTGGCCATTTATGATGAATACAGCAATGATATTCTTGACATGCCAGAAGGATCCTGCTTCCCTAGGTTTTTTTCTACTCCATCCCATGCATTTATCACTGGAACTTGCAATTAATGCTTTTATATTATGTTCTTACACATTTGACTTCTAATAGACCTCAGTTTCGAAAAGAGGTAGATTCATCGCAAAAAACTTCTAATTCAAATTCCATCTCAAGACCCAGCTCCTTTCGAAAGGCTCCTTCTCGCACATCTTCAATGAAGAATAACATTGCCGAGTTGAAATCATTTGAGGTATTCTTTGTAGTATGTTGTGTCAAACAATGCGACTTAAGATATCAACTTTTTATCTTCCTTGGATGTTCATATTTTGCTACCCGCTGGTCTGTACTAAATGAATATTGTTCATGAATTGTGTAGTTGTTGGATGCCTTAATCAAGGAATGTCGCCGTGTTGGGGAAAAAATGGTTTCTGAAGGTACAATTACAAGAGCAGACATAGAAGAAGCCAAATCTGGTAAAGGGAGTAGAGTTATTAGTATTGGTTTGCCAGCATATTGCTTAGTCCACGGACTCTTGCGCTCTGCAAAATTAAATTCCATGGGTATATTGATTAGTAAGTGGAACCCTTCAACTTTTCTCTTGGAGATTATTTTCTTTTTACCATTTTGAAGAACCAATTTTGGTTACTTCCTCAATGTAGGCGATGATACTGAACTAACTACCACAAACAGACCAAGGGAGAAATTTGTTGAGTGGTTCCTTAATCCCCTTTTGATTATTAAGGAGCAAATCAAAGCTGAAAATCTTTCTGACTCAGAAGAGAACTACCTTTGCAAATTAGTTCTCTTGAGTGGCGATGCAGAGAGACTAAAAGAATCTAGCGTTGGCCCGGCCCCTGAATCCGAGGTCAAACGTGCAGAACTCGAAGCATTGGCTAGAAGGTACTTAATAGACCAAAAAACTTGGTTTGTGTGTATTTGGGCAAGCACTTTCAAACTTGGTTTTTAAAAAAAAGATTTCGGTTATAATTGAGTTTGAAGTGTAGTATGTTTGGAAACTTTTATCTCATAAACCAGTTTCTAGTTAATCTTAGACGCTAGTTTGAACCAATTTCTTAACAAGTACTTGTAGAAGAAAACAAAATAAGGACACAAAATTAATCAAACTTTTTGCGTATGTTAAAATCAAACTTGTGAATCTTAAATTTTTCATAAACTCCTATAAACTTCCACAAGGGCTTTCATTGTAACATAGGAATTAAGTACATATCTCATGAAACACTTTCATATGTTAGAAGCTAATCTAAATTGGGTTAGTATACAATTCTCAATCCCAATGTAAAAGTTACATTTTATTTTGTTTTTAGAAGCAAAAATACGTGATAGTGATGTACCCACCGTTTTTCCTATGATGCTTTTTCTGTCTCATTTTGTTCTTCATTTGTACACAGACTGCAAGGGATCACCAAATCCATGTCAAGGTTCCCAACATTCAAGCGACGCTTCGACGATCTTGTAAAATCGTTAACTGATGATATGACGTTGAAACATGGAGGTCCAATAATTACCAGATCAAAGAGTGCATTTGCTCGGTTGATCAGTTTAAAATCTTTCAAGGGGACAAAAGCAAACGGATCTGTTCAAGGGTCACAACATGCCGTAAGAGACATAGAAAATTCATGATAAGAATATACCGTGGAATTAACAAATTCAATGTCATAGGTGTAATCTTCTGTCCATTTTGGATTCAAAATTGATGCGTAATTGACAATAATGGTTTAGTGTTTTTTATGTATTATCAGTGTAAAGTTTTCTGCACTGTTAACCAATTAGAAATTATAATTGGTGTTAGTAATTGTAAAAATAATAAAAAAGAAAATGATCATACATGTTAATTTCAATTTGTGTTTAGATGATATTATAAAAAAAATTATATCAACCATGCATACTATTTTTTCTAATTATAATATCTGACTTTGTTTATTGGGAAGTCTGCCTAAAATTAAACATGATTTTTAAATGCAATAAAAGGAACACCATAAAGTATTATTTCACCCAATTCAGCAAGTTTAGCGTATTCAGTAGTTACAATTGTTCAAGTTTTTCAGATCGAGATCAAGTAGATCTAAACGGGATTTGGTGTTGCTTATTATTTTAATAAAAAGTTTAAATATAAATTTGATTATTTTTATTTTGTTCAATTAATAATTTTGATTTTATTGTTTTAAAATAGAGAGATTTCATTTCTTTATTTAAAAAAATTGCATAACTTTTATTCATTTTTTAGTTGTCTATATATTATTTTTTTATTTTAATTCAATTAAACATTAGATCTAACATATTTATTTGAGGTATCATCAATAAATAATTTAATTAATTAAAAATTTAAGAAATAAATATAAGCAAAATTAAGGATTGGATCAAAGTTGTAGATTTTTTAAAATAGAAAGACCAAATATCTTTGTTTTGAAATAAAAAAAAATTAAAATTGTGAAATGGATAAAATAAGGAGACCAAAGTTGCATTTAAACTTAATAAAAATTATTTTTTAATGTAGTGAAAAGTGATAAATAAGTTGCATTCAAATTTTCAAATTTTCAAATTCAATTGAAGAAAATAAAGGAGTGATGATATCAAGCTCTATATTGTATTAATATTATTATTTGAGAAAATAATAAGTTTTAAAATTTAATAAACTAAATTTTGAATATTAAAAATCAAGAGTTCATTTTGATAAACAACTTGATTAAGGTCTTATTGAATAAATACCTTTTATTAAGTAATTTTATATACATTGTTTCTATAATGAAGAGAGGAATGAAGTTAAACTTTTATATATATATTTGTAAGTTGTTTTCATAAGTTAAAAACCTATTGAAATAAGTTGAAAATAATTTATAAACTATTTTCATAAGTTTTTAGACACTTGTGCAAGTGCATAAGTTCAAATAACTTGTAAATAAGGTCTTTCAAACATGACCAAGTATAAAACTTTGATCTGTTTAAATATTGAGTGTTAACTAAAAAGTTATAAATACATCAAAAGAGAAGTTGAATAGTATGTGTTTTTTGAAATTTTTCATAAGGATTATAGATAAAAGATAAATAAATAAGTTTGTAATCATTCATCTAAGAGAGTGAGGGAGACACAACAAAAAGACAATTAGAGAACATGAGTTTTTATACTACTTTACTTAAATTGTGAACTACATCCAATTCTTTTTCAATTTTAGAAGAATTCTACTAACCAAAAATGGATACAAAACAAGTATTCTAATTGTTACTCCTAGCTACAAATATTCTTCTCTACCACTTTTGAAAACTACAAGTATTTTTTTTATTGTAACTTTTGACTATAATACAGTCTCCCCAAAATTTATAAAATTCAAGTATTTTTTTTCGTTAAGTCATTTTTTACTTTTACAACATTTACAGGCTTAAAAACATATCAACTCTCACTTGTAAGGATATAACAATTCAACACAAAGTATAAACTAACTTAGTGAAATTAAAAATACAATTGTATATGCACAAAGTAGATATTCATCTATAGAGTTTGAGCATTTTTTGTCATCCAAAATATACAAAATAAGCTTGTCAGTTTTCAAATCTTCACAATTGGTCCTTATATAGGATCCAAGGAAATTTTTTTATTATGAGATACATCTTTTAAAATTTTTTCGTTTTGAAATTTCATTTAATGTATAAAAAGTTCAATTATGTTTTCTCTTGATGTGACATCTTCAATAAAGGAGAAAGAAAGAACAATTGTTCTTTTTTTTTTCTAAAATGAACTAACACATCTTCTAAAATTAACGTTATTTTTAACATATTTCTACTTTAATTTTTTCCTTTTTTTAAGGCTTTATTTCTCTTTCAAATATTTTTCATAAAATGCTTGAAATTAAAATGTTAGAACAAATATATGAAAAAAAAAATAAAATATAAGATGCATAGAGTACTTGAGCAAATTAACCTTGGCATCTAACATGAACCTTTGAACTTCGTGCCTAAATGCTTTAAATGAAAACTTATATGAATATAAAAAAAATCAGTTTTTGTTTTCATTTTGCTTTGGATGATTCTTTTTATAAAAGTTTTGGACACGTCCAAATTTGCGCTTTGAACACATTTAGTTAAAACGATTTTTTGCATCTAAGATAAACGATATATCATTTTGTACTTTGGACGCTTATTTCATATGCATGACTTAACAAAACTTATTATTCTTTTAATATTTAATATCTTTGTTATCATCAAAATTATGAGATTTTGAGAAATTAGACATATTTTATGTCTTTGATTTCAACATGTGTGTTTTAAGATGTCGATATAAAATAATTCACACATTATCTGGGTATATTATAATTTTAAAAGAGTTTATTTAAACATAAATGTTGTCAAAATATAACATATTTCATTTGAATTATTAATAAATATGAAATGAAATACATCAAGTAAAAAATATACAATTTTTTCTTGTAATAAAAAATAAAATCATGACATGGTAAAATAAATTTAAATATTTTTAATTCTATGTACATGATATTTGCCAAGGTTTTTTTGTATTAATAAAGCTAATAACAAGGTTTGTAAAATTTGTATACCATATTATTACACTATTTTTTACACTTTTCTTGTTTGGCTTAAAAAGATTGTATTTCTTGAAATATTTTTTTTCCTACTTTTATTAATTATTGTTGAATACAGTGAAAAAATTATTAATGAAAAGGTTTTCTTTTATTTTGAAGAGACAAAGTGGAAAATTTTATTGCAGTTAAAAACATGTAAACTTTGTACATCATTGAAAAAAAAAAACAGGAGATTTGATTGAGAACTCCCCGATCCAGATTTTTTCTATACTAACGAAAGCATAACTCATGGGCAACAGTATTTCCCATTCTTCTAGTAAAAACCAGATCAGCAACTTGCATTGGGGAAGCTAAACACCTAAACAATAATGAACTGAATATACGTACTTGTGCGTGTCTTTTTCACAAATTGCACAAATTTTGTCAATCTGTTTATTCTCCATACTTTTATTCTGAAAACACCAAGCATTTCTCCTTACCCACATAGCCAGCCCATAAGATGCTAAAAGATAAACCAAGTTGCTCATTATCCAAAAAATTCATCCAATCTCTCAGCAACAGCTGAAAGCTTGCTGATGGTTGATTCCTAACAGATTGCAATCACCTAATACAACTACTTCAAGAGATTTATAAAGTAAATGGTTTTAAAAGGAAAAAGAACATGGCAGCTAAAAATTCTATTCAACCAAGTTAATTGAATATTCAGTGAACTCTTACAGTGAGAGTAAAGAATACCAATTTAGCTTCAAATTTTCTGCAATGACAAAGAAATATAATTAATGATCCCAAGAGAATAACCCTTCCCTTATGTCCCGCTCAACTTTGTGTGAAGTAAATCCAACCTTAGTGAAAAATGGTGACGTTTCTCAAATATGTTTAAAAGAAACAGTTATAATTTGGAAAATGACAGTATATCCGAATCATACATGGATTTTCCGGCACTGAAAACATTAAAATCTAAATAAATTTCAACAATTTTCAATTCAATCACACTAAGGACACAAGCTACCATACAAAATACATGCCAACAATAATAAAAATTGGAAAAACTGGCGAAGATTAATACTACTACAACAGTAATTGACCAGACTGACAAAAGATTGTTAAATGTAAACTTTAAGTTGCAGGAACTAAATATTATCCTCTGATCACAGAACTTAAAAAGATGCAAGAAAAGCATCCTATCGTCACTTTTAAACAGTTGTTTAGACTCTAAATATAACGTATGAGAAAACGCACAGGGAAAAACTAAAACTTCTTAAGAGGAACAAACTTCTATGTCCTTCCAAATATATGAGCCATAATTCTAATGATAGTTCCGCAAAAAAGGGTTACATCTCTATTTCTTTCAAAAGTGGAAGAAAACATGACTGTGATTCTTACCATCTTGGCCTACAGATACAGAAAATCTCAAGCTATGACAGAGCAGAATGTACAGAGATTACATAATATTTGACTATGCTAATTTCAATGTATTAAATTATTTATGGACTTTCTTGTGTCTGTGAGTGATAGATTTCACTTCTATCAAACGGTTTACTTCTCTTAGGAACACCAGCCAAGTTGTAGAATTCAGTCAATGTTTTTCTAATTTGCACTTTCTTCTTTTTATCAGCAGGGCGAGGTCCTAAAAGACCTAATTCAATGGTTGCACCAATAGCCTGAGAGGATTGGACAACTGCATCATAAGCTTTTGAAGAGAGGGCAAGGCCTTCATTCTTAGCTCTTGTATATAATTGATATGCCAGCCTTGGTTTTCCGTCATTTGCAAGGGCCTCAATCAGCATTTCATAAGTTATCTCATTACAAGAGATGTTCTGAACTTTCATTCGGTGAAACCATTCATATGCTGCACTGCTCATACCATTGCGTGCACAGCCGGTAATTATTGCATTGTATGTCACTACTGTTACCTCAATTCCTAATGTTACCATCTCCTGAATGATGGCATCAACTCTATTAAAATTTCCTTGGGCAGTATAAATTGAAGCCATAATTGTGTAGGTATATGCATTTGGTTCAACCCCAACCTTGACCATATGGTTCCACACACGGAGAGCATCATCATAGAGTTTTCCCTTTTCAAGAGCACTCAATAAAGCCCCATATGATATTATAGTGGGCTTTTCACCATTTTCCACCATTCTCTTGAATATTTGCACAGCTGCAGTAGTTTCTGAAGCCTTGGAACAGGCCACAAGAACTGCATTCCATTCCTTACTTCCAGGTTTTAGGCCTTTATCCTCCATCTTGTTTAACAACTTAACACCCCATCTCCAAATTCCTTTCCTCTTGGCTGCACTGAGAAGAAAATTGAAGTGAGAGACTATAAGTTCATATGACAAGTTATTCGGTTTTGGTCCTTTGTCCAATAAATCTTCATATATCTCCAAAGCTGCCCACCATTTCTTTGCTTTCCCCATCAACCAAATTGCATGGTTGCAGACAGACAAGCTGATCTTATCATGCCTTTCTCTTATCCGTGTGTACAGCTCTTTCACAACAATGTAGTGATCTTCACGGGTACAAGCCCACGCAAGCCGCTCAAGATCAGCTCGTGTCAGGGGAATCCCAGCATTATCCATATCAACAAGAAACTTCAACACATTATTGCTCAACTTATCACGACTGACAAGCCAACAGCGCATTACTTGATAGCAAACACGGATTGTGAACTTCTCAAGCTTCTCGAATTCTTTCTCCCAATCTTCTCCATCATCATCTTTTCCTATTTCACCTTGATGGTGTTTTTCCCTAAACTCAACAAAGAAATTTAGAGCTCCATTTCCATCTTCCATCCTCCGATATGCCAACAAGGCTTGTGAATAGGTTACCGGAGATGGGGCAAGGCCATTCCTACAGATCTCCTCAAGCATACTGAGAGCTTTGTCACATTCTCCTTTCTCAATGTAAATTGCCATCAAGGTGTTATATGTCACAACGTTATAGGCAATTCCATCTTCAGCCATTTCATTCAAAATGGCTTCCATTTTTGCAAATCGTCCAGATTGTTTGACAACACCTAATAGACCGTTATATATGAAAAGGTTAGGGCCAAAAGAGCCATTAGTTTCTATCTTCCTCTTCTTCATCCAGTCAAAAAGAATCAAAGCAGAATCCATTCTCTTCTCTTTACCAAAACTACTAATTATCGTTGAAAACACCTGGAGGGGCAAGTCCCCCTTGTCCTTAAGAATCTCCTCCACATCTTCCACTGTCTTCGAGGTCTGCAATCTCAAGGCAAGGGCTCTGACATCAACCTTACCATCACTCTCATCTTGGTCACCTTGCTTGCTATTGTCATCACCACTTACTTCTCGTTGACAGTCACTGTCCTGGACTTGATCCAAATTCAAAGACCTTACACCCTCCAACTCTCCCTTAACTGATGCATCATTAGAATCAATCTGCTCCTCAACCAATTCACTCCCACCACTTCCCTTGCTATTGTCATCACCACACATTTTTCCTTCACAGTCACTATCCTGGATTTGATCCAAGTTCAAAGAGTCTACACCCTCCGACTCACTGTTAACCGATGAATCATTAGAATCAATCTGCTCCACAACCAATTCAATCCCAGCACCTTCCTCTTCCAACGCCCACCCCAAGGGTGGAGCTAAGTCTCTAACATGACTCTTGCGTGGCCTTAAAATGATACCAAATTTGGGTTCAGAGCATCCCAACAAAAACCCACATCTCAAATCCAATTTTGAGTGTCCAGAAAAGACCACAGTCCCATACCCTCTTGAACATTGAAAAACTTTTGCACTATGAGAAACGGAAAAAACAAAACCAAGTTTCACCCTACTTGTCCTGTTCAGATCAGCAACACCAGAAGGGCCTATTTCAAAGCGAGGAACCACCCAGTGGCTAACTTTGAAGGGCCAAATGCTAATCATTTCTCAGAAATTTAGAAGCCGAAGAGGAAAACCCTCTTTCAAAAAATTGATGCTATAATAAGTCACAGGAATAACTGAGGAAGCAGCATAAGATGGGTTCTTAGCTCTTACCTTCCCCTGAGACTCGTTCGAATCAGTTGAGGAATGGTGACTAAAGGCAAGCTCGCTTTGTTACAGCCATTCGTTTGCAGCGAGTCAAATGGATAACAGAGTATAAAAATAAAAAACTATTAATAGAGCCCAGTTTGAATATAGGTTTAAACTTTAAATATAATTTTCATTCCTAAAATATAGGGTATTTTTAGTTTTAAATTTTTAATTTGTTAAAGATCTATTTTTATTATAATCTCTTATAGTATATTTTTAATAAAATAATTACTAAATTATTAACATTATTATATTATTATCTAACATTGTTAATAATTTAAAAAGTTGAAATAGAAAATTTTAAAAAATTAAAATTAAAAATTAAAGATTAAACTAATATCTAAGATTTTATTATATTATTTTTAAAAAAATAATATCGGTAAGTTAATTTTCCAAACGAGTTATTATTCACTTTTAAATTTTAAAATATCTTTATATTCATTTACAAAAATAATAAAATATAGTCTAAAATATAAAATATAATAATTATTTAAATTTCTGAAAAATGGATATAATGATAAAAATAGGACCAATTCTAACATGTTATACATTCAGGATGAAACAATATATAAGAAGACTCTTTTTATACAAGTATTTTAAAATATAAATTTGTCTTGGTTTATGCTCTTAAAATAGCCATGTTATAAAAAAGATAAAATGGGTGTTAGTTTATTAGAAGGTGAAAATAAAAGAAACTATTATGTATTTATTTTAAATTTTTGAATATATAATTATTTTTTCATTTTTTCTTTTGAAAAATTATTCAATTGTTTTTCAAAACTAAAATTAATTGAAATATACACTTATAAAATCTGTAAGTAAATGTGGAAAAGAGTTAGGCTTGAATCAATTGAGTATTACAAAAATGAAAAAGTAAAGGTTAAAGAGAAAGAAAATTAAGGTGTTAAAGTAAAAAAAAAAAAAAACAATAATTCTCATTTATAAAAATTACAAAGAAAGGAAAAAAAATAAATAGTAGGTGGCAGGCGAGTTGAGTGGATTGAGACGGGTTTGGGTGTGCTGCATCTGGGATTATCCAAAAGGTATGTTATGACTTACAACAATGTTGCAGACAACAAATATGAAGTTTTGATATTATTTTCGAGGTCGTCAGAAGAAGATTGGTCACTGGCAGTGCATGTGTTGAGGATTCAAGAGAAATAAAAATTGTTCCATCACCTTAAGAATGCTCCGTGGAAGTGGAAGATGAATCTCTCTATAGGAGAGGAATGATACTCTACTGTGCTTAAGAAATAAGGAAGAAGAAAAAATAGTGCTCTACATTGAATCTGGAAGATTAAGTGAGAATGCGTAGAGTTAGAGTGGCCATATGGTAAGAATAAAAAAAAGCAAAGAAAAAAGAAATAAACAAAAGGCTGATTTTGAAGGGACGTGATATATTACCTCCAGCATCTAGAGAGCTTTTTCATTTCAACTTTTCAACCCTCAAAAAGTTTGATTTACGTTTCAAATTTACAATAAAATTTTTTACTTTACTAAGTGGGTCGATTCGATTTTTGACAGCTAAAAAATTACATCTGAATCCGACCGTAAAACCCGTTTTACATTATTTTTCTTACCTGTTTAACCTGTCCAACCGTCTGAACCCGTTCAACAACTTTTTTTTTTCTTCGAATACTGGGGATTTGGGTTGAACCTCGAGTCCTTGCTCACCCCTATTTTTGTGATACTATATTTGACATTAATTTGCCTGGTTTTCTAGCAATTTGGTAGCCTAATGTGTAATTCCTAATTGTGTTATAATTTCATTGATAACAAGGTCCTCTATGGTTGGTCATGGGTTACTTTGTCAATCTGACACTTAATTTCTAGTATTGTCTGCATTCTCATATAACTTTGAGATTAGGAATTTATCACATATCTTGTACTTTGATATTATATAAAGAGGTTTATACATACTCAGGAAATTACCAAACTCTATATCACTTATAATGTCCTCCAAGGGCACCCCCTCATGAATATGCTACAATTTTATTTCTTATTGATGTATGAGTGAATGTAACTAGAGATGGCTTCTTTCTTCCTACATTTCAAATAAATGAAACTTGGCTTGAAAGGAGAATACCAACCTATGTAAGTAACATCAAAGGATATCCATTAAGTAATAAGAGACAGCAAGCAGTACATGTTGCAAATAACAAAACGATCCACTTTGAAAAGCGCTCATGAAACCATAATGAACTAGTTCAGAAGCATAATAAACAATATAGTGTTGATTAGAAACAATAGATGCACTTTGTAAACAAGCAAAGTAGATTTGTAAGGTTTATCAGCATTGCTTGCAAAAATGAAGTTACACACTTTAAAAAACATCAAACAACAAAAGAAAAAATAAACACATTGACAATAACTCGATGTAGGAATAAAAGATGCCTTAAATACTAATAGAAGTGGCTAAGACACATTCACAGTTAAAAGCATATCAAAATCCTTAAAATGTATGATTTCCATCTTACAAAAACCATGCTCTTTCTTTTAAAAGAATAGAAAGTGAAGGGAATTTTGAAAGAAATTTTCATATACTAGTAATTGTTGAATTCTTAAAACAAAATCATACCTTAAACTTCATCAAAAATATCCTCAGACTTGATTAAGTTTTGCATAAAGTCACAAACAAGTCTATTTTTCCTTTATCAATGTTAATTTTAACTTGTAAAAAAGGTAAATATAAGTGTTCAAGAAAGACAGTTTATTGTCAATAGAAATGGGTTGTGTAAACATTTAGCCCATAAGAGGATTAATGAATTCAAATTCATGGGACATTAGTTACTATAATATCAAGCCTACATGACACATCATTTTGTAAACAACATTCTTTAAACTAGTCAAGAATGTAGACAATGTGCCTTACAAGTCAAAACTAGTCGCTTTGTATAAAAAAACTTAGAAAAGATTGTTGTGAAAGGTTTGTATAAAATCAAAATTAGCCAATTTGTGTTAAAAATTCAATAAGTATACCAATTCATGCAAGTAATAAAGAGTAAATATAGTATCATCTTTACAAAGATTTGCACAATAAATGAATAATCTCAAGAATTGAAGTATAATATAAAGATTGGTATTAGAATTGAAAGTAAAATAGTGTAACAATTTAAAAACCAAGTAAGAAAATATTTTTGTGCTTTTATCAAACATGTTGAATGTAGAAAATAGGTTGTTAGGAATGATTGAGATTGTTGAAATTTAATTTTATTAAATCATCCTATCATGCAATGACAAACATTCTTATTCAATTAAGATAATGCTACTATCAATGTACAAATTATTCTAACCTTAATTTCTTAAGTGAAATAACCCATGTCCCTCAATTTCACTACCAATTCCTTGATCCGTGTAACCAAATGACCAATGTTAAGATCAAGGGTTTAAATGATGACCAATCATTTTTACCTATTTCTAGGCATAAAAATTATTGGTTGTTGCTCTCTTCAGTTCAAAATTTAATTGATCTTTTCAATTACAATCAAATATATAAAAATATGAAATTAGTTTATTGGGACAAAAGTAAGCATTAAACATAAAAGAGGAATAATAACAATCCTTTATTAAATAATAAAAAATGTAATTACATGAAAGTAGATAACATTACTTTAAATCACAACAAAAAATAGATTTAGCTACTCATAACTATGGAGCAAGGAAATTTCAGTGAAGAGATAGTCAAATATGAGTTCTTAAGCATGAAAGTTATCACCAACTCTCTTAGGCTTATGTTTTTTTTTTCATTAGGCTCAAAATTCATTCTCTAAGTTTTAGGTTAGTTTTTATACCAAATGGGCCTTCATTGTGGGCTTCTACAGATAACCTAATTTAAGCTAGCCAAAATTGGCTTGCTTAAACGACCATAAAGGCTTCAAAAATGTTGTTGTAGAGGCTAACTTAACTAAGCACAAAGAATGCGTCGTCCACTTGTAGAGACTCACTTTAAGAGAGCTGAAGATGACTTGCTTAAGTAAGCCCATGAAGCCTCATTGTGCCTCTATTAGAGTCTCACTTAAGCAATCCAAAATGGCATTAAGAATGCCTTATCCACCTATAGAGGCTTACTTAAACGTGCTAAAGATGACTTGCTTAAGTGAACACATGGAGCATTATCATACCACCATTAGATCCTCACTTAAGCAAGCCAAAATGTCATTGTATAAGTGAAGGAAAAAAGTCTCTAGATCTTCTATTTTTCCTCTATTTTAGGTGACAAAGCTTTTAATCTCTTTTCCAACTAAGTCCTTCAACAAAATTTCTTCAAAATAAGAAAAAAACAACAATGATAAAGTAAAAAAGAAATTAAACTTAAATCTCAATCTAAATTAACTCATTTATTCAAAGGTGACAATTGCACCTAATTATTGTAAAATTACAAATATAAGTGATAATATCAGTTTGAATGTGTCAATAAATGAATGACACTTTAAATTATGAATGTATGTACTTCCATAGTACCCAAAGAATTTTTACAACATGAAATTCCCTAAATACATAAAGACATTGGGTATAACAATTAAAGATATTCAACATTACAATTATCACTAACTACATCATTAAACTACATGAAATTCAACAAGCTAATTATGTTAAAGTAGTATACATTGTAAATGGTTTGGATATTAATAGAAACTTATAAGGAAAATTATAGATTATACTCACTTAAGTACTAAGCATTGTTTTTTTGTTGTATAGTTAAAGAATATTATGGGAAACAAACTTCATAAAAGCCAAAGTTGAATCAAATGAAAGGTGTCTATTTGAAATAGTACCGTTGCTTCAACATTTCACTAGGCATAATTGTAACATCCCAAATTTTGTATAGTATAATATTATATTCTTAGAATTTATCTCTGACCATTTCTTGATTTGATTTATTAGCAAATATTATTTAGGGAAGAAAAAAAAATAAAATTTTAGAATTTGAAATTTAAAAATAATAACAAATAAAAGAAATTTAAATCCATAAAAGAATAAAGAAAGAATGAGAAAGAGGAAAACTAGAATTAGAATCAGAATAAAAAAATTTTAGAAGTTTAAAATAAAATTTTAAGACTAAAATAAAAATTAAATAAATTATTTTTCATCAAAATAAATATATTTTAAGAAAAATAAAATTTATTTAAGTGGAAGAAAATATAAATAAAATTATAGGATTATTGAAAGAATTTAAAAATGTAAAATAGAATTTATAAAAAATTAAAAACAGAAAATAAAGAAATAAAAATAGAAAAGAAAAAAAGAATAAAAAGGAAAGAAAGAAGAAAGGGAAGAATGATGTTGGGAAGAGTTGAACCTGTGACCATGAGAAGAGAGAAAGGAAGCCAACACTTTGTTAATTGAGCTACCCACGTGGGGTAGCATAAGAAGGAAATAAAATATACAAATAATAAAAGAAAGTATTTCTATCAGGCATTTTAAATTCTAGAAAACAGCTTAAGTACCTTGTAGCATAAAGTAGAATCTATCTTAAAATTTTGGGGTAAGAATCTAAAGTAACAATTTGAAAAGGTAATTTTTCACAAAATAACCATTTTACCCCTAAGGCATAAAATAAGGAATTTATCACTTCTAAGTCATTTTAACTTTAGGAAACATGATTTTATTCATTACTAATAATATTAAAACTTTTTTTTGAAGTTTTGGGTTAAAATGAAAGAAAATTGCTAAAAAGGGGTAAATATTTTAAAAATGACCAAAATGCCCTTACTTTACACAATTTACCTTTAATTCCAATTGACCTTTTTAACTCAGTAAATTAGTTATAAAAACATTGGAGCCTTAAATACATAGTAGCTTTGGTAGATTTGTGGAAAGAAAAATCCTAGAAATCATATTTTATGAAAATGACCAAAATGCCCCTATATTAGAAAAAAATTATTCTTCACTATAGAACCTTCTAAGCCCAAAAAAAAAAAAACCAAACTTATAATATATGAATAACTACATAAGATATTGTGAGTTGAGAATGAGGACAAAAAGATCTAAGGGTTATATTTTTTGAAAATGACTATTACCTCTGCCCTATGGTCTAACTGTAAAATGTGTGATGAATTACCATGAATCATGAACTATGCAATAAAATGTTTTGTGTGATGGTATAAAAGGAATTTGAACAATTCTAATATTTGTGGTATGAAAATATACTTGTTAACTGTCCATAAGTGACAGTAATTCTTGAAAAATCCTAGGATAGTCGATGAACTAAGCTATGCTCAGACAATGATGATACGATCTAGAATGCTTGTGATGTACAAATGGATGTTGTCCATTAAGAACCTTGATATGACATCAATACCAATTATAAGAAGAAAATAATAGATTTGACAGTTGTAATAAGAAAGGTAAATTGAACCGAAAGTCCTATAGAATGAGAATTTAAGACAAAGGATGCAATGGTTCATCATAGAAGCTACTTGAGGAATGTACGCAGGCTCTTATTAGACCTTTGGGGTAGATAAGGTGTCAAGTTGTGAACCACTCAAAGTAAATAAAGTGTCACAGAATCGGGTTGGCGTCCTCGACAAAAAGAATCATTACCAATAATCGATTAAGAGTACTATAGACCAAGTACCAAACAACTTTCGATCGTCAACCAAAAGTTGCAAATTGGATCTTCAATGATACACTCTTGTAATCCCTCCCGGAGTAAGTAGTATAGGAGGCTACGAAGGGCTCTAAACAAATAGGCAATCGATTTAGACATGAATGGTGAGATGAGGGACTACGTTAGATAGACCACTTTCTATTATGTATGTGTGTGTCCCAGAATTGATAGCTCACTCCTACACCTCCATCCTTCAAACTAAGCATGACTGACGAATTTCAACCACCTTTTCATCTGACGATTTTGTCCTTAGAAGGGAGATGGACTTACGACAAAGTCTAGGGCAATGATACATTCATAGGATATGTTCGATTCGTTTTCCGATCCACAAACATTGTAGTACCCTGACAGTTCCACCATGTAGACTTGCCAATTCGCCACCTAGATTCCTTAATGTACTAGCTAATCGGAGATGACCTCAAACTCCTTATCCTCCTCAATCATCAATAGGATCTGTATAGGTTGGTAATGTGAACCAAAGGGAAGAGTCAACTGATAAAAAAGATCTCTTTGAAGCTTCAGATTAGATAGAAAAAGTCACTAAAGAGATTAGTAAAAAGTTTTTGTTTCTAGTGTTTTGATCATAATGTTATACGATGTATAATTTTTCTACTATATGTATAATATAGTAAAGTACTTGAAAAGGATATAATATGACGAAATGGTTTATTGTTAAATTGTAATTCCTCAAACGAATTAAGAGGTAAATTTTATCTGCATAATAACTTTTGAAATATTTTCTATTAAATTAAAATAAATAAAAGGGGCGTTACAATAATCCTTCTCATTATCAAAAAAGCATAATACTAAAACCATCTAAGATACAATTAAATGCACGAGCTTTAAATAATAAGGTGTTAGAACCAAAGATGTTGATGAATGTTAGACCCCTAAAAATTTATGGTTTTGATGATTATAAATAATATTATAATTTGAGTTTACCCACATTTTTTGTTAAGATGTGTTAATAGGGATACATACAAAATAATGAAAATGTTATATTTCTTTAACTCAAATGTTTTAAAATAACTTAAGAAAATATGTATCCAATGCGCTTAAAATGTTGTATACATCCAATATTTTTTAATTAAATACATCCAAATGTTTCTAAAAGATACAATACGTCTAATAAACATACATTTTGAAATGCATCCAATGAACCTTATATGTCCAAACATGTCTCTACACAAATAAAAAACATTAGACTATTTTCTACTTACACATTTATGATGTCTAATATTTTCTTACAAGTTTTTTTATGTCTAAGATAATTGTTATTTTAGTTCACATAAGTTCCTATCCTTATTGTTGTTCTAACATTTGAATTTGAATAAACATTTAATGAAAAATAATAGACATAATGAAGATAAGCAGACTTTTAGATCAAAAGGTCATCGAGCTCATAAGTCTATCAATTAGAAAGGAATATGGTAGGAATATTTAGAAGAGGAGTTTCACTGCTACAAACTCAAAGTGAAAAAGATGAAAAAAAAAAAAAAAGAAACATATTATATCTCCGTTGAAGAAATTAAACAACTACAATATAAAGACATGAAAAATAGTCATACATTTAATGCACTTCAGAACGAGAAAAAGAAGAATGTTGTGTCACAATAGATATTCCTCTCCTCATGTCTATAAACATCAAAATCATGAAGATTGAAGTACATAGATTCTTATATATCTAGTATATATACATTTCTTCTTGAGATAACTCTTGTATAATTTGCTCATATCCTTAGTTTTGTTAAGTCATTGTAACTTGTGCTAAACTTTCACACTTACTTTGTTAGTTATTTTTTTGTAAAAGATCTTATGAAAGTCAGAAGTGACTTAGTGAAAAAAAATACTTAAGATACTTAATCAAGTTATTAAGTTGTATAACCAAAAGTGACAACAAATAATACTTATGTTAAGAGAACCAAAAATGGTTCAAAAGAATACTTGTGTTTAGCTAGGAATAGTAGATTCATTACTTGATTGTAACCTTTGTTTTGGATAATGCAATCCCTCAAGGTTCAAAGAGAATTGGATGTAGCTTAAGAGTTAAAACAAACTAGTAAAAAAACTTGTTTCCTGTGTTATTTCATTCCCTCATGTTTTATATGTCCAAGTGTTTACAACTTGTTTTCCATATTTTCAAACATTTTAAAAAAGGGATTGCAAAATTTTTTAAAAATCACACACACACTATTCAACTCTCCTTTCTAGTGTGTTTTCTAACCCTTCAAAAGGCCACTAGTCATTACCCATTAGCATTTCTACATACATACAAGATTAAATCATACATACTCCTTTGACGTTTGCACTAATCATTGTTAAATAAAATGGATTATTTCATAAGAAATCCAAGAGAAAGGTGAATTGGATTCTTTTTGAGATTTACTTGAAAATCAATTTTCTTTAAAAAAATATTTTTACAATAACAAATGTTTCTTTGAATCCTTAGAAGTAAGATAGTGTATGCTTGTTTGTATTTACTTATCTTTTATTTCCAAATTTATTTTAACATATGATCACAAAACAAAACTAGTAATATGAATCAAGAATTAAAAGGTAAAGGTAAAGAAAGAATAACACAAGATTTATATTGGTTTAATTTCAACCTAAAATCTACATCCAGTGTTATCGAAGACAACTTGAGGTTGGACCTAATTCACTATAGAATTTGTATACACAAAACTCACATACACACGCACACCATATACACAATACTTCTTGAAAAACTATCAAGAAACAATGCAATGTAGAACACCTATCTACATGCAATATAATAGGGAAATATATCAACTAAGAAACTTACAACAAAGTTAAAGGAATGAATTCACCGAGAATGAAAATATGAACAATTAGAAGTTCTTCTTATCTTGCTTTCATATTCCTTTCATGTAGTTTCATCAAAACTTATTGATTTCATTGAAGATATAAATAATATAGTTCAATGAATCTCTTAGATGATGATACATAGTTTCAGAGTTCTCTCTAATGAAAAAGACAAAATGATTTGAGAGAATAGAGTGTCACACATGAGAAACTTCAATACTATGTTTAAATAACTTTTAGAGCAAAGATAGTCAATTATTACTAAGGATAATCAATTATTTTGTGTTTGTCATCATCTGGAAACATTGATGAAAAAAGTAGTCAATTATTTCTCCAAACAATCGATTATTTGTGAAAGACTCATTTGTTTTCCAATTACAAATAATCAATTCTTATAAGTGGATAATCAATTATACACAAATCTTCTAAAACTTCATAAAATAGAGCCTCGAGATAATTGATTAATATGTTCTAGTAATTGATTATTTTGTTCTTGGATTGAATTTTAAGAATCTTTAAAAGAGATTTTTGCCGAGATTCAATCCTTAAGCAAGATGTAGCAAGAATCAATGATTAATCAACACAATCATGAGAGAATAAAAGTATAATTGGCCTATATGCATGATTCACACATTCACACAATGAAAACTATAACAATCATCTTAATAGACTAGTGTTTACACTGGAATTTAGTGTTTACACAAATTACACCTTACTTCATCATCAAAAAAATAAAATTACATATTACATAAGAACACAAATGTCTTCATTCATCATAATTACATCTAATATCCCTCCATCTTGTAACCTTACCAAAAAAAACCTTAATTTATTATCTTGTATAATATTAGGTACCCTTCCCTACTCACACCTTTTTATTTTTTTTATAAATTACGCTTAATACCTTTATGTTAACTTTTTTAGTGCTTATTGTAACGCCCTTTTTTATTTATCTAATTTAAAAAAAATTCTTTCAAATATTTTTATTTTTAATTATGAATGAATTGAATAAACTTTTAAAGCTAGAAATGCCAAGGGTTACAATTTGAGAAAAACCCTAAACATCTCCATAACATTCATGCAATTTATATTTTGATTATCAACATTCACTCTGACATATATTAAAAAGTCAAGTACAATTGTAAGAATTACAACCCCAAAATATCTACTAAGTATTTAGTATATCAATCTAACAATAAATAGTCTAAGAAAAGTTAAAAATTTCTACTTCCTCAGTAGTTATTAGTTAGAACACTTAGAGGGGTCTTCTTCCTCAGAGGACTCCTTTCTTCCTTCTTGACCATTTGCTTTGACTAGAGCCAAACATGTAGAGGAGTTTTAGCGTGGAGGGGGTTGGGCACGTCGAAGAGCTGTAGGAATGTCCGATGGAACCCTAATGTATCTGGGTGGCGGGGTTTGTATTATGATAATTGGGATATTTATATGATAAAATTGTCACAGGCTATGGTATTGGGAAACCTAAATGCAAATCTTACATAGCCCATGAAGGTATCATCTCCACTCATCTAATTATAGGTCCATTGTCCCTCTAAGGATATGATCGTCATGTGAAATAGGAGATGAAATTCGTCTGTCATCCGTATTTGAAATGTAGGAGGTTGTAGGAATGAGTCATCTATCCTTAAGCATACACATACATTTCTATATCATTACTAGTTATCGTATACTCTCATCTTACCGTATCGTACCTAATTAAGGATTATACTCGTTTTAAGGTCATTCGTAGCCTCCAATACTACTATCTTCGAGAGGACTTACATGAGCATATCAATAATAGTCCAAGTCTGCATTTTGGGTTGACAATCAAGAGTACATATCCTGCCTGGTACTAGGTCCAAGATACTCTCAACCGAACTTGGTAATGCTCTATTTTTCGGGAATGCAAACCGGTTTTATAACACCTTCTTTGCTCCAAGTGGTTCACAACCTGACACCTTATCTACCCCAAGGACTCTTTAGAGCCTACGTACATTTCTCAAGTACCTTCTGTGGTCAACCCATGCAATCTTTATTGTTAATTCTCACTCATTAGGTTTTTTATTCATTCTTTTCTTCTCACTTCCATTTATCAATCCCTCTTTTGGTACTAGTTTGAGTTTAGAAGTATATCTTGTGATGACTCCTTCTTACACTACTTTAAATAGTCAATACAAGTTTTATTCAACCTTTGTTTGAGTAATTTTTCAACTATCATATTTCCATAACTCGTCTTCTATCTTAGGGTTATTTATCTAATTACTGTCTACTCAAGACAATTGCATACAAATTTCTCTACTATTAGTAGAAACAATAAAATATCATCATATAACATAAGAATATTTAATATCATTGTTAAACAAAATTATAGACAATATAACAAAGATTATAGTCAGAACAACAAGAAAAAGGGTAAAATTGTCCTTTCCCAAGACTTTTACCTTATTTTCTTTCTTCCATTTTTTTCTTTGTATGTATATATATGTACTTCTATCCTATTCTGTTTATTATCATAAAAATTAAAAATTTATTTCTTTTTTTTATTCACACCCCTTGTTTTACTATTTGTACCCCCTTCTTCTCTCTTACTATTTCCACTCATTACACTACTAAACTCACCTCTTAGATTTTCTGTTTGTACCTCCCCTGTACTGTTCTTACCCCCATTGATTTTAACTATTTGCACCCCCAGTTTCTACTATCCATCCCCTTCCTTTCTCTTCTTCTTCCTCAATTACCAAATTCAAATCGCTCTCTTCTTCTCTACTTACTTTCAGAATTTCTCAATTTTATCTTCAACATTTTGGCCACCAGAATGTTAAACTTATGCTCATATCCAATTTAAATAGCAATTACAAATGAATTCAAAAATGGAATTCATACTATACCATTGTATTGGCAGGAATCGGTAATTTCAAAACTTCTTATCTCTAACGACAAGTATTGAAATTTCTTCAAAAAAATTCTAGGAATTTCAATCCGTATATCTTATCTATAACTTTGCAATTCATTCACGACTCCAAGATAGGCTTCTATAGGGGTCTTGCTCGTTGGATTTAATCGACAATGAGAAATTCGTTTCTAACTAATAGAGAATTGCAGTGAAATCAGATTTTGCTTCTCATGCCGAATTCATGTAAATTTGTGATCCTAAAACGAAATTACTACAATTCTAATGCTTTTGATAAAAGAAAAATGAAGAAAAGTAGTTCCTCTACCTAAAATTCAATTTTCTGACGAAGCTCCAACGACTAATCTAAAATGAGATGCTTCCTTCTTTTTTATGAATTTCAGGTACTAGAAGAAAGCTTAGATAACGACAAAGCTTTTTGGATAGAATTTTTGACAAAACAACTTTAGATTTAAGGCAAATTTGGATGCACAATTCTCTATTTTCTTCTTCCTTTTTTCATGAAATTAGTCCTATATATATAGTGTTTCTTCGTCCCATTTTGGCTTATTTTAATCAAGGTTGCAAGCGTAAGGGGCGGTGTAGGGTATGGGCCCACAACTGTTTAGATCGAGGTCCAAAGGTTAGGAGCTAGAGGGTGAATAGCTTCGTAAGCTGCTTCAATGGCGATTTTATAAAGTTGAGAAAGGATATAGGTATTAAATCCACTTAATTTGCCAGTGACAGGCCTAACGTTCTACTGAGAATTCTCCTCTCCTCTAATTCCTCTCGTCCCCTATGTCTTGCGCTTCAAATCCACTCCCCCACGTTTTTCTTATTTCGCTTTTTATTTTTCCATTTTATTTCCTTCTCATAGCTTTTGTATTTTTTTTTAGTTTTATTTTTGTCTAGCACACCTACTCCAACTAGTAGTGCGTTTTACTACCAGCCAAGGTCTTGAGTTCTACCCAAACTAGCCTCCTTCCTCTTTTCTCTTTTCTTTTTCTTTCTTTTCCTTTTTTATTATCTTCTTTTATTTTATGTTTATATTTTATAATTATCATTTTTAATTTCTAAAGTTTTTCTAAAATCTCTATAAATTAGTTTATATTTTTCTCTTCCTATTCTTATATTTTTTTCCCACTAAAATATTTATTTATTTCTATAATTCTATTTATTTAGATTTATATATTCATATAAAATTATAATTCTTACTTCTAAAATTTTGATTATTATTTTTAATTCCCATTCTCTTATTTCTACTATTTTTCTTTCATTTGTAAAAAATTTCTACATCTATTTTATAATTTTCTATTCCAAAATAAAAATTTTCTTATATATATATATATATTGTTTTTCAATTTATCTAAAACTATTTTACTCAAAACATTAATCTTAACTAATTATAATTTCTTCTCTCCATATTATCTCCTGAATTTAAATAACACTTCTCATTAAATTAAATTCTGAATTGCAATTAAATTAATACTAAAATATTTTTTAAAGAAAATGATAATTTTCTAATTCAAGGCTATTTTTATAATATAATTTATTCATTTTTTAAACAAGATGTTACACCTACTATCAAATAATAATGTTAACTGATGATGATGTAATAAAGACATTGATAATCAGTTTAGTGACTTGTCATGTCATTAATGAACTTAATAGTAGGATCTAAAACAAACAAAAAATAACAGAGACATCTAATGTAATTTGCAGAAAACATAAGGGTGTGAGCGAAGGAAAAAGATGCCTAATGTTACAATAATTAAGGAATTTTTTATAGGATTACAAAATAAAAAGTATCTATATTATTAGTACATACGTCAAGAGGTCCTTATAATTTACTCTATTATATATAAACTAGAATAGTACTTGATGTAGGGATAAATTTTTAAGAGTGCTTAAAGTAATTTTTAGATGAATTAATTATATAAGCATTATTATATTAATAAAAAAATATATAATAAGAATACACTACAACTATAATATAAATTTAAATATTAAAAATATAAATGAGTAAGTAATATATGAATGTCATAAAAACTAATAAATATAAATGTGTAATTAAATAATTTAATAATATAAATAAATTTTTAAATAATTACTTAATTTATTTGTATAAAACACACTAATAATTAAGAGTCACGATCATGAATACCATAAATTCTCATCAATCACATAATTACTTAGTCATTTTAGTTTTTATCAATAAAAAAATTAATAGTAATAATAATGATAAAAATAATATTTATAATAATTATTAAACAATTAACAACATTATTGTCAAATTACTAAAGAAATAATAAAAATTATAATTATGATGACGATATTTAAACAATGTTTTAATTATTAAATTCAAATCTTGTTTTAATTTAAAATTAGATTATATATTTAAAATTTTATGACAATCATTGTATCGATATTTAAATATTTTCATTCAAAATTATAAATTTATAGAAATTAAATTTTATATGTGTGTGTTATTAGTGTGAATAAAAAACTCTATTATCAAAATCCTAATCACACCCCATTCATGATAAATAATTAACTAAAAATTAAAAAAATGAAATAAAATAATTAGTATAAATGAATTTAATTAATCAATTTCACTAAATATACATAGTAAATAATAACAATTAATATTTTTTTATTTTCAACACATTTACAATAATTAATATAAAAATAAAATATTTAAGAATGAAATGTTTAGAATATAAGTTTTAGGAAGGATGACTATCTCCTAACAATTTTTTTTTACATCATCCCAAGATAACCGTATTAAACTTTATTTTATGTGTGTTTTATATATTAATTATCTTTCGGTTAAAGTTTTAACTCTAATGTTAAGTAAACATGTGTAAAAATAATATTTTTAAAAAATAAAAATATAATTAAACAAAAAAATTACTTATCAAGAAAAGAAAACATACATAAATAATTAATAAGATATTTTAAATTTTATAAAAGTAAACATAGATAAACATTTAACATTTTTACCCATCTTGTTGAATGAATATATTTATTATATAATTTAATATTAATTATAATGTGTTTTAATGTACTGTTTATCTTAGTTTTTATTCTTAGTATTTTCATTTTTCAAATATAACCATTTTCTTATTTGTACAAAATAATTGTGTATTAAATATATTTATCTTGTATATATTACTAATTTAACAACTAATAATTAATATCAATTTATCATCTTCATTTATCATAATATATAAAAAATTAAAATAATAAATATAATTTTTCAAGATAATATGAATACCTAAAAACAATTGACTGAACATCTTAAAACTTTGTTTTTACTAAAGGCATATCACACCTTGGAAAAAAAAAAGAGAAAAATATTAATATAGAATTAGTAATTTATGTTCACCATATCCACTAAAATATATGTGATGGTAATGACAATCAAATTCTATTAATACATTGTATTTTTGAATTTTTTATAATAATCAATATAAAATTTTTAAAAAATATTATTATAAAATATTTAAACTATTCTTAATTACGATACATATTCATTAATTATTTAAACTATAAATATTTCATATTAAAAAAATAAAAATAAAAATAAATGAAAGCAAAAATTTATAATAATTGCATGCATTAAAATTATTTATAAGTATTATTTATTGAGTGTTGTTAGAAATGAAACCTAAATAAAACAAATCTCTCCTCAACTTTTTACTTTTATTTTTTCGTAATTACTTTGAGATGCACAATTGTATCATAACTCTTTCCTAACTTATACTTGTTTAATCTTCAACCATAATTTTCTCTTTGTTTTTTCATAAAATTTTTCACTTTTTTGTTATCTAACTCACTTAATTTATAACTTTTTCATTAGATAAATTTCTTTCATCTAAATTTGTATATTATATGACCAATTTTTTTTTACTTTTTAAAAAACATTATATATCAATAAAATGTACAGATACAATTATATATAAAATAAAATAAGAGACAAATCAATATTTTAATTTAAGAAAAAAATAATATATTGAAATATTTTTTATAAATAATTATACGATTTAAAATAATGGACTATAAATTTAAAATGATATATTTTTTTTATAAAAAAAGATATACCATTTTAAATTAATAGTCAATTAAATTTTGGTGTTAAATTTAATTGATTTAAATTATTTACTTAACTAAATGAGCATTATATATTTAACTATATATTGAA
>JAMLFT010000881.1:18474-35756 GCA_026544285.1 Pachyrhizus erosus | reverse complement strand
ATATATAGTAATGTTCAATATTAATGAATGATTCTATGAACATGAATGGTTTGTGAGACAAGTTACCAGTTTTGAAGAATTGTTATCTTTTGTATTGTAGATTACTGCAAAAATATTTTAAAGACATTATGAAAGTTTTATAAAGATCAAGTTGTGTGATTTTCAATTTAATAAAATTACATTTGTAAAATTGTAGTTTAATTACTATTTTACTAAATTCTTTCTATTCAATAACTAAAATAATAATAAAAAATTATTTAATTTTATATATCTAAGGATGTTACATGTTGTTTATGATTTTTTAGTTTAAAATTTATTTAAACTTTCATTATATCCTATTATTGAAACAAGTCTCATAGTCTTACATACCAACTTTGATACTAAGCAAAGTATTGTTGACAAAAACTTGTCTATGTTTTGACATAAGTGTTTAGGACACATTTTTTTAAAAGAATTAAGAGATTAGCAAAGGAAGAAATTCTTAAGAATATTGATTTTATTGATTTTAATACTTGTGTAAAATGCATAAAGGAAAAACATACTAACAAGACTACTAAAGGTGTTAAAAGAAATAAGGAACTTCTTGAAATTATGCATACAAATATATGTGGACCTTTTCTCACACCTTGTTTAAATGGTTGGAAATGTTTTATTTCATTTATCAATGATCATTCAAAATTTATATCTTTATCTTTTATATGAAAAATTTTAAGCACTTGGTGATTTTAAATTTCCAAAGTCGAAGTAAAGAAACAAAAGAAAAATAAAATAAAGATTGCAAAATCTGATAGAGGTAAGAAATATTATGGTAGATACAAAAAAAAGGACAACCAACTAGTCCATTTGCAAAGTTTCTTATAGAGGAGAGTATTTAACAATAATATCAAATTCCTGTAAAAAAAAACTAATTTTTCCTTAAATTTTGCAGTATAAGAACAACTAAAATCATTCTTTTTGAGGATACAAAATTATTATCTCTAATCTTAATTAAAAAAAATAGAGAATTTTTAGTTCATAAATATTAGAGAACAAAAGTAAAATTTGAAAAAAAAAAGATTTATTAAACATCAATTCAAGAATCTTATATATGTGATAGAATTATCACAATGATTAAAAGATTTTGATTTCTTTTTCAATCTTATCAACATGAATTCAATTAGATAAACATTCAACATTAATTCATGAAAATTAAAATCATAATCATAATCACAGTTTCTAAATATCATAAATTCATGCATAATTAATTGATTGATTTAAACAATTAATCAATTATCTAACATCAATTAGATTAAATCAATTAATAATAATGTAATTCCAATTCCTATTCTAAAAATCAAATAATCATGAATTCAAATTTTAAAATTAAAAAAAAATAAAAAGCCAAGAAAAATTTACAATTAAAAATGATAACTCAAATTTGTAATTAAATAAAATTATCTCAATCATAAAGATTGAATCTTATTAATGGATAATATTAAGTGTAAATCTTTCAACTTACACCTACTGCCGATGAATTATGTGTATAGAAAGAGAAAAAGAGATAGTAACTTATAATTATTTTAAGAATTATTTGATCATTTTTTTTCTCTTTATATATGAATAAAGAATAATCAAAATTCTTTTTATCTTTATTATTTATTTTTTAAAATATAATAGTCAATAATTTTTTTATTAAAATTATTAAATTTTTAAAATAATTAATGATGAAAATAAATAATAAATCTTTTAGAATTATTATTCCTTCTTTTTCTTTCTTTCTATATATATATATATATATTTTATTTTTTTTTTCATTTTAGATTGCATCATAATAGTTTGATATGATAACAATGGAAAGAAGAGAAAAAGAAAAAGAAATCAAAAATAAAAATCTAAGTTATTTGATATGATAAAAATATTAAAAAAATAACAAAAATTTCTTAACTAAGATGAGTGAAAGTACAGGAAAATTTGCACCATCACCGTATTATAATTGATTATTTGACTGCATAATCATCAACACAGTATGAAAAGGCTGTCATGTATTTTTTTTCATTAATGATTGATAACCTCTAGTGTACAATCAATAGTCCTTTAAAATAATAATAATTTTTTATTTAATATTAATTTTTTTAATTTATCAAATAATTCTAATTCAAATATTTTTTTATTATATTCTATTTCACCTCAATCAAATAATTATAATTTTCACTCTTTTCTCTTTTATTTTTATTTTCATTTTATTTTGTTTTCTTTTTTTTCACAATTAAACAAAACATTAATTCTTTATTAATTTTTATTTTTTGAATAATACTTTTATTATTTTTTTATAATTTATCGGTTAAATATATTTTTATTTTTATTTTCTAAATCCTTTTAAAGTCACGTTAACGGATAAACAAACACAAGTTATGGTAGGAAAACGAAAGAAAGTCTTTTTAAAGATTAAATACCAATTTTTACAAAAAATGAGATTAAACCAAAAATGAAAAAAATGGCATGAGACGGACAAAATCACAAAACCATAATTTAGCCATTGGTCCTTTTTAACTTCGAACAGTAGGATATTCCTTAATTTGATTATCTGATGTTGTCCCTGAGGCTATGGCTCTCTTCTTTTGCCACTAACAACACCTTTTCATGTTCTTCGCGAAGATCCTTGTTTTTGGTTCCTCCTCAAATATTCAACAACACATTAATAAGCAACAGCTCTAGAAATCTTAGTTGCTGGTATGAGAAACCCATTAAGCAAAATGGGCTTTTTACAGTTCCCAGTGACCACCAATCTTCTTCTTCTTATTCTTTCCCCAAAGATTCTCCCTTTTCGGGTACCCATTTCCACTTAGGCTAAAAAATGTTGTCTTTGAGGCACTGACACGAACCCTTATGCGAAATCTTGTACTCAGGCCCTTATCATGTTTTTCAGGATTGGAGGATGCTTTTGTGAGTTATCTCTTTGGGAAGAAGAGGGCAACTGATATTGCTCACATGTATGTACTCATTGAACTAGTTTATCACACTATATCTTGAAAATTGAAATGCTTCTGTTTCCAAAGTTTCTGCTTGCTTTTTCCATTTTTCAGGTTATTTTTTGGGGTATAAGCCAATTGTTGTTGTCCAGGATATATGTTCTTAATACTTCAGTGGCTGAATGTTCTGCTTTTAATTCTCTACAAAAATGCACTCTCATGTTTGCTGCTTTTAAGCTTTCAATTTTGAGTTGTTATTGTTTCTTTTAATAAAGGGGCAGATTTAAATTTCAAATTTTTGTACATGCTGTTTTCACTCAACCATGGATGATATGCTAATCTAGAACTATTTTGTCAGCTTTATTTGTTGAAACAAATAATCGTATCATATAAATCATTTTCGTTTTTTAATTGTAAGGTATTCATAGGCGGATGTTTTATGAGTATGATACTACAAAATTACATTGTATATGATTGATTATTTTTGCAAGTGTTTCTCTTGGAATTGATCTCATGCTGCATTTGTATCAGAGAGACACAGAATGCTAAGAAATTTAATATTTTGTGTAGTCCTAAATCCTAATAATGTGGAAAAATTCTGTTATATAATTTAGATTTCAGAGGGCTTCTGTTGTATATCTTTTTCAGTTTCCATGCTTATAATAAAAGGTTCTTGGGTTGAGTTAAAAGGAAACATGTTCCAAGTTTGTTACAGAACTCTATTTGGCATGGCTGGCCTTCTATTTATAAGTTTACGACATATATTTTGTTACTTGTTATTATTCTCATATTTATGTATTAAGTTGTTATGGTAGCGCTTTAGCCATGTTAATAGAAATATTTCATGATCCTACCAGGGTGTGGAAGCATGTTGTGCAGAAAGGAGACACTGTCATTGATGCCACTTGTGGCAATGGTTTTGACACCTTAACAATGCTTAATTTGGTTGCTGATGATTCTCATAACGGCTATGTATATGCATTAGACATTCAGAAAGATGCTTTAGATAACACTTCACTCTTGCTGGAAGAATCGCATAATTCCCATGAGGTTAGGACTATAAATGAGCAAACAGTTTCAACTTTGAATTGGTGAAAATATTGTGTAAATTATAAAATAGTCTGTTATATAGCCATAGACAAAGTAATTAAGATAACACTCAATACTGCTACAGTCCTATCACTTGCACTGGCCTTGAGCCCTTTAGTTATGGTGTAGTTAATTTGACAACAATTAATAACTTTCATGTCACCAACAATAAATTCGAAATACATGCAGAAACAACTTGTCAAGCTCTTCAATATCTGCCATAGTAAAATGGAGAATGTTGTTCCCAAGAATGCCTCAGTTAGGTACTTGCTTTATGTTCCCTTAACCTCATTCCCCCGTTCCTACTTTGTGTTTAGAAGTGAATGATAATAAATAACTGTACTTGTGTAGTTACTAGTTAATTTCATTAGTAAATCCTCATTTTAGTCCCTGAAATTGTAAGCATTTATCACTTTAGTCCATGAAATTATAAAATTATTGCTGTAGTCCCTAACTCTGCTAATCATTCACTTAAGTTCTTTATTCATATGAAATGACAGTGTAAGATAAAGGGGAGAAAAAGACTCAAATAAATGACCTTCTGCAAAGTCAAGGTTTAAAATAAGGATTTTGTAAGGTTAGGAACTAAAGTGATCGGTGCTTATAATGTTGGAGACTAGGATTGGGGTATACTCTTAATTTAATTGTACTCATTGAAATGAACTCTATTATATTCTTCATTTTATACATTTCTTGAAAAAAGAATTATAATATCAGTCTTATTCCAACTTGGACCCATCTGCATGAATCCTATCCAAGGCTAAACAAATATGTCTCAAAACTTACAAGCAATGAATTAATACAAAATTTTCATATCATGTCATTCCAAATGCATGGTCAGGCTTTGAAGGTTGATTTGATTACAGATTTAGGTTGGTAAAGCCACATTTGACAACGTCCATATGGAGCTAATTATATATTATTGTTGACTAATGATTGAGTCATTGTTATTGGCTCAGTGGATTGCAATAACCAGACAATATACAGGATACTAGAAAATCTATTTTCTAAGAATAAGATGGCCTAAGAATGGTAATTTTGAATGTTAATTTCATTTATTCTGCTACAACCATGAACCATCAGTTTAGCTCTCTACTTTACATTGATTCTAAAGATTATCAATATTAAGTGTAACCCTGAATAACGATTTCATTTATTTATTTATTATTACAAAACTACATATAATGGTGAGTTTCTATGGATACAACTTCCTGAACATTTAAGGCCTATCTCTATCTTAATATTCTGCATAGGCTTGTTGCATTCAACTTAGGTTATCTTCCAGGTGGTGACAAAGAGATAATAACAAGATCAGAAACAACATCACTGGCATTAGAAGCTGCAAAGAGAATTCTAATGCCAGGTGGGCTTATCAGCATAGTGGTTTATGTGGGGCACCCTGGTGGACGGTGATATTTCTGACCTCTTACTCTGTCAATAATATATCTCTGAATTGGCAAACATGCTAATTTTCCATCAATGTTTTCAATTATCTATGACGTTTTGAAATTTGAAGCTAAATTGGCTTCAGTAAGGCCTTGAGAATCTCAATTAGTTCATTTAGATATATTGAAATGATTTTTCTGTGGGTAAAATATGATTTTGATTTTTCTAAACTTTTCCAAATTCAATTTTAGTCCTCCAAACATTTTTTGTCTTATTTTTGTCCTTATAATTTGAATATACTCTATTTTGGTCCTCAAAATGTATTTTCTAGCCATTAAATGTTAATTATAACCACTTCAAGGATAAAAAATGGAGTATTTGCAAATTAGAGGGATGAGAATAAAACAAAACTTTTGGAGGACTAAAATTGAATTTAGAAAATTTTAGATGGACCGACAATATATTTGACCCTTCTTCTATTTTATATTTTCTTGAAAAATTTAGTTTTCATCTACATTTCAGTTTTAACGATATTTTGGCTCATCTAAAAAAAGAAAAAGAAAAATAAAACGATATTTTGGCTTGTTTCCAGGGACGAATTGGAAGCTGTTGAATCTTTTGCTGCTAGATTGGGTGTTGAGAATTGGATCTGCTGCAAGCTCCAGATGTTAAACAGGCCAAGTGCTCCAATACCAATTTTCTTATACAGAAGATAATGAAAATTAATACCTACTCTGTTTTCTTGGTTGCAATTCGTTAACGTTCCTAGTCCATATAAAACAATAAATTCTATGTTTCTTTGTAAGATTTATTCAACGAAAGTTGTTGTCTTTATCAGTGACTCCACTTGAATTCTCCCTATCCTGAGTTTTATGTGGATTGTGGAATTCATCTTAACAAGATTCTTGCTTTTGAGCATATACTGCCATTAATTTCATAATTGTGCACCTGCATTATTTGCCCTTCTCACTCATATGTTCACAACTGCTGAAGCATATTTGCAGTAATTGACAAATTCTCAGTCCAACAATACACCAAATTATTGAGTATATGATGCATGAGTAAGCTTCAGGTTACTTCCAGTTGACAGAGAGTAAACTAGTAATGTTTCTACTACCCTGCCCCTTGGGATTAGATATATATAGTTGTTTCTAATTATTTCAGGTTAAATTAATCATTATTTTTATATTCTTAGTTACAAACTCATTTATTACTTATCCAAATAAATAAATTAGTTATGGGATAATGTGGCTATAGGATTTTTTTGTTTTTTTTGTTTTTGAAGAAAAAATTATTTTTAAATAAAAATACTAATTTTTTAATAATCAATAATTATGTAAGGTATTTTCAGAAAAAAGCACCCAATATTTTTAGAATGTTTCAACATTGTTCTAAAAATGTTAAAAGTAGACTTACAAAACTTTTCATTAGCTTGTTTATCATGCCTTGTATATCTTAAAAAACTACAAAGATAAAATATACTCTTACGATCCCTAATAATTGTCATGCAGAGAGCATTCTTTTTTATTTTTTGACATATCATACAGAGAATATTCTTGATACACGGGACAAAAGCTAAAATAGTAAGTGGTGAAAAAAATTCAAACAACTACGATATCATGAAATCGTTTTTATAAGTTGAAACAAATGTTCTAGTATATTTATCCAAAGGAATTACAAAATGTTTCTTTTTATTTAGTTTAGAAAAAAAATGCTTTGTGTTTTTCATTTCTTGTTATAAATAATCATTACAATATTATTATATTTGTACTACCTAAACTCGGTAGACCAACGAAGATATCCCATTAGGCATTGTGTAAGCTTTTACAACGTGCTGTAGAGCTTGAGGAGCACATAAATTGTTGAACATTGATTGTAGAATGGATTGACTGACTCAGACGAGCACATAAATTCCTTTGTCATGCAAGTCAACTTGTACACGAATGATGATGTCATTATGTGCCAAGTGTTTCCAACGTCATGCACAGGAGCGACCTTGAATTGGTAGATGTGTTTGCCTCTAAACTTGATAGACTTGTTCATGGTCCTGGTTGTGCCATTTGAAGCCCAGTCACACTTGCGAACCTTTGCTAAGATGAAGATAAATCCTTCCATGATTTCATGGAGAGGTTGGCATGGATATCAATATAAGTAGCCTTATTCTTTATGTTAATGGCCTAGAAAAGTGACCTTTTTTTTTTCTGATAGTCTATGCTAGAAGTCACCAGTTGACATGGATGAACTTTAGGCCTGGGCAGCCAGATTCATTCAAATGGAGAAAATGATTATGTTTAGAGAAAAAGTTAGGGGAGATGTATAGAAATAAGCTCTTGAAAAGGGAAAAAGGGGAACCAGTCAGCACAGACCAAGAAGTAGCAACCCTAGGTCTGATTGACCTCTCCTCAAGCCTAGATTTTGCCAAGAGTCGAACCTATATTTTGGAGAAGGCATGTAGCACTAAGCTCAACTAGGAATTAGTCACCAAAAAAGGTAGACCAAACTGAATTTTGTAGGTATCATAAGGTGCACCGGCACAAACGAAAGATTGCACGACCTTGAAAGATAAGATTGAGGCGTTGATCCAAGAAGGAAAGCTACGCAACTTTGTTAGCCGAAATAGCGACCACCACAACATTGAACAAGATTCTTATTTAGCAAATGGAAGCAATCAAGCTGCAGATGGCCAAGCTTCCCCAACAAATTCAATCCATGCAAGCCTCATCCCAACAACATCAGTATGTGCTAAGTTGTAGCATTTTTGGAGGTGAGCATGCTATGGAGAATTGTCAATCTGTTACTAGTTCATAGAAGGAAGATGTGAATTACATGGGAAAGCAAAATAGTTATGGGCAAGAAAGGCAGAACTATTATGGTAATAATTTTAACCATAGTGAGTTTCAAACTCATCCTAGGGTGATGAAAAATCAGTATGACTCTGAACCTTCAGATAGACAGCAAAAGCCTAATCTATAGGAAAGTTAGACGAAGCTGGAAGATAGCCTTGTTGAGTTTGTCCAAGTCTCTATCTTTAATCAAACCTTCATCAAGGCAGATTTCTCTTTGTTGGTAGAGAGAGGTAGTATGACAAGCTATATGACCAAGGTTTTATTTTAGAGAGGAGTGTGGAGCTTAGAGTAGGAGAATATGATATTTTCCTTGCTAAGCTCACAAATAGAAATTGGTTGAAGCTTACTTGCTCTATGGAGGAGTACAATGAGATGTTGGTTCGGGAGTTCTATGCAAAAGCCAACACTGAAGATAACCAACACCTCTACTCGGTGATTTGAGGGGTCACTATACTCTTTGATGCACGATCCAATAACAAGTACCTCCAGTGCCAATTGTGCCCAAGCACCCTTGTAGTGTATGATGAATGACTCAACCACCTGATTGACTATGATGAGGTAGAAGTTGTTATTTGTGTCTCAAGGTTCCACTTAATTCCTCTGTCAATCATGCACGTGTCTTGCGCTCTGCCATGGTCCAGCTTGTTCAGGATTGGTTGACTTTGATTTTCTCCAACATTCAACCAAACATGCATGCCTTTACTACCACTAAGGACATAGCCTACTTTATCTACACCATCATCCCAACACTCATTACTTGGATATGCAGACATTATGGGGTGGATGTGGATACCACTCCCTTGAAAAAGTTGTGTCCAATTATCACTTTGGACTATATTGAGAAGAATTGCACCTCTCCTATGGTCATGTACCACTCGTGCAACGACCACAGCCTTAGCCACCTAGGCATAGGACTCTACGCCAGGAAATACAGGAGATGCGGGGTGACATGCAGTTCCTCGACCTGAAGCTTAATGCCACTCCCTGAGCACTTGACTTCTTGATGGGGTCCTTTGGGGACCACACTTAGAAAAAGCAACATTAGCCTAATGCTTACCCTTGGCCCACTATTACGGAGTTTGCAACCCATGTTAATTGGCTAGTAGGACCTGAAGGCTACCCCCATCCCGACCAACGGGGTAATGATGGGTCGAACGATGATAATGAAGATAACAATAACGATGAGAAACAGGAAAATAATTATCATGAGATGAAGAAGGACGATAACTAGTCCTCTTGTGGTTGTTTTTTTTTTTCTTTTATTTTGCTTTTGTTTTTGTTTTATATTTTTGGTTAGGACTTGTTTTGTGTTATGTTGATGATTTGATCTTATTAATTATTGATTCGTTCCATGAGAGTATTAAAAAAAGACTTTGATGTTTTAAGATTCTGAGCAATTTTGTAGTTGCTCTCCTAAAATTTTGTAGTATTTGCTTTATGATTATTGTGTGTGAGAAGTAATTGAACATTTTTATTTTCATTGATACTTGCACAATTGATTGTGTCTGAATCTCTTCAGTCTTACTACATGCATACTTGTTTGGAAGTGATCAAGGCTTTGTATCTTTTATAAGTTTATGGTCATTTAGCTTATTATTATTTAATAAAAAATCCCTTGCACCCAACTTTTTTAGCTTAAAAAAAGATAATTGTTTTCTTAATCTTAGGAATAAAAAAAAATTAAGAGATAAGGTCTTACATTAAATTTAGAATTTCTTGTCAAATACCTAAAAAAATAAAACAAAAACATTCCAAGAGAATTCTAGAATTACAGTCAATAAGAATATCAATAAAAATTTTCTTAAATCTCCCAACACCAAACTGTTTTTGTTTGTTGGATCAAATTGGAAAACAACCTTTGATATGATTAACCTTAACTCTCATCCCCCACCACTTATCTAAACAAAACAATATTATTTTATCATCACCACACACTATTTAACATAATGATTATCATTCCCACATATTCTCTTAAGATCCCTCTACCAAATTAAGGGTTTATTGTTACCTTCCACCTCTTCTAAATTCCTCAACCACCATACTTCGATGTTAGAACTTTATCCCAAAGTGAATCATTCTCATAGAATAGCCTTTGCCTTCACTTTACAAGCAATGCATAATTAAATAACATAATATCTTTTATCCCCAATCCCCCTTGTTCCTTTAAAAGGCACATCTCTTTCCAACTTATCCATGTAATCTTCCTCTCACCCTCTTTACACCCCTAGAGAAAGTCACTCTAAATTCTCCTTATTTTTCAAGCAACCACCATGGGAACTTTGTAGAAAGGAAGAAAAGAGGAAAAGTTGTTAAAACAACTATTATAAGGCATTTTTCCCACAGTAGACAACTCTCTATGCTTCCGCCTTAATAGCTTTTTGGAGATCTTTTGTAAAATTGGTTCCCACATCTCCTCTTCACGGATTTAAAAGCTAAGGTCATTAGTTATGCGATTAAGTAGATTTACAAACTTGACCACCATGCTTCGTTCTACTTCGATTCCTCCTAACTTGCTTTTGAAAGGTTAACTTTAGTCCAGAGACAAGCTAAAAATATTGCAAAATACACTTAACAACCACCATATTTTGCATTGGTACTTCCCCAACAAATAATCTGCCATCTGCAAATTGAAGCATGTTAATATTTATTTCATCCTTCTCTATTTTATAGCCCATGAGCACATCTTATTGACTGCTTCTATGACCAACCCAAACAAACCCTCGATCAGCTACAACTAAAAAGAGGAAGGGAACTAGAAGCTCTCCTTGTATGATGCCCCTTTGTAGTCTAAAGTATGATGTTACAATCCCATTCACTAAAACAGATACCATTCCAGATTCCAAGCATGCTTTCACTCAACCCACCCATGAGCAACATATCAAGTAAATACTATTGCAACCTTTAAGCCGTAAATTCGGATGCCACATCTAGCCTTCATTAAGATTTGCTCTTTTACTGTGTTAAATGTGATTTATCTTCCTATGACAGATAGCAAATATATAAAATGTGTGTTTCAGCATTAAGATAAAGATGAAAAATTCAAAGCATTGATTTGATTTTTTCTAGTTACACTTTTTAACTCCTCCAAATGTTGTCTAGTAAAATGTAGAAATTATTTTTTACATCTAAAAAAAAGGAAATAAACTCAGTGAATATTAAAAAAATTTAAAGGAAACAAAAACTGAAAAATTCGGTGAAAGTAATTACGTAAACAAGTTATTAATATATTATTCTTGTCTTGAAAGTCTCTTATGTTGACCATATCCTCGTTTTAATTATTAACCGCTAGCTTAAATTTCTATCCCTCTATTTTGTCTTGTTTTAATAAAAGGGATATATGTACCAAAACAATGTAAAAAAAAAAAAAAGAAAAACACAAATGTTGATATATCTCACAAGGTACGAGATTTTAGTGAGTGTCGTGAATAAAAATTTAATAATATTATCAACCAAATCTAACATTAGTTGTTTCACGGGCTGCAGATAACATATTTGGTATACATTGAAGCTAAAACGCTGGTTCTTTATCCATTAGATGAAAAAAAAAAAATACTAAAACACTGATTCTTTGTACATGCAAAATGAATTTTAATTAATAATTAACCTAATCTAAACTTGGTTCTTTTTACATGCAAAATGAATCTAATCTAATCTAAACTTGGCTCTTTGTACATGCAACATGCAAAATGAACTATGGATTGAATCTAATCTATGGCTAAAAAGAGGGCACTATATACAGAATAACACCAAAAATAGAAGAAAAAATGCAAACAACAATGGAGCATCGACAGCTTATGAAGATTTATTCTTGTTTTGCTTTCTTCTCAATGTCTGTCCCAATCAGTTGTTTAAGATCCTCAAGGATGGTAGGTCTTGATTGAACATCTTCATGATTTGTCAAAGTGGTGACTAATTCTTTTGGAACAAAGCACCTTTCCTCCGTGTACAACTTCTCTTGAACAAAGGGAGAAACAACCAGAGCGTGTAGATTTTCAGGAGGAGGTTCAGCTTTATCTTCCTGCCACAATTAACAAAATATTTTCAGAAGGAGATACTAGTTTGAGAATAAAAAATTGAGATTAAAATTTGAAAGCATTGATTTCATAATTTCTAGATACACTTTTGGAGTAAATTACCAACTCATTTTAAGGGTGATAAAAAAATGAAGAATTTAATTTTGTAACCAATATAAAAGAAAGTAAATCACGGAATATTGAATAAAAAAAACTAGTGGAAAATTCCATGTAAAGCAGTTAGTTACATAACAAACTCAGTTTTTTAAGTATATTTCTTGATGTGAAAGTCTCCTATAGATCATGTCCTTCTCTTGTAACAGTTTTCCTTAAATCTCTCTAGTCAAAGGAAGGGAATGAAAAGCAACTAAGAAAACATGCAGTGGACTAAACCTTAATTCCAAATTATCCTTAATTGCATTACAGCACAACAAACGTTCCAACGTAAACAATAATAACAAACTCTAATTCTAAGCTAGTCCACACACTTACTAGATGACCAAATAGGCAATGAGCAAACACATGCATTCGGATTGTTAAAATATTGAGGTAGCAACACATAAGAACTAGTTAAAAAGAAACTCTATTAAGCATTTGTAACAGAAAACAATTAAAAACATCAAAAGCAAAAAAAGATTGGCATTAAAAGCAATTAAAATTTAAGTGAAATAAAGCAGTTCCATGACATAACATAACATCATTTGTGACCCACATGATTAAAAAATATGGAAAGAAGTTAACAGTTACATACCTTGAGTGTGTTCATGAGTTCGAGCATTTCAACTTGGGCTTCAAGGTACTTAACATACTTTGCAGCTGCATGAAGCATCTCAGCTGTGTTCATCTTTGGTCCACCAGGAACCAACTTCCCAAGCTCTTGAGTCTTCTCAGTGATCTTTCTTCTCCTTTCTCTTGCTGCTACGCTCTGTGGAGATATGGTTCTCTCGCTTCCTTTCTTCTCACACTGAAGATCCACACAGGTACTACCATATTGTTGAACCTCAGAGAAGAGTTGTGGTTGCAGTTCCTCTGCTTGCAAAGAGCGAAAATTATCATAAGGCACAACAAACCCATCAAATAAATTGGATGGCACTGTAGGTGTAGTAATCTCTTGCAGTGAAGAGTGAAAGTGTTGATGTTCCTGTTCCTCGTCATAACAGCACTTTTGGCGTTTAGGGCAAGGGAGAAGATTGTAATCTTCATGGGTTGGGAAAGTGTCATGATGAGTGAGTGAAGTGAAGGGATCATAAGGAGGGTTAATCTCTGGAGGATAGAGAAAACCGCATGTAGGGTCAATATAGTTCTCAAAAAGCGCGTTTGAAAGGAAGAAGCTTTCATCTGAGTAGGGTAAAAAGTGTTGGAGGTTTGGTGATGCTAGTTCTGGCATGTCTTCATGGTAAGCGCTTGTTTCTGAGTTGGGAATTTGAAGAGTGTCCCAGTTTAAGTACGTGCTTAGTGCCATCATAGCAATAGAACCTACAACATTGAAAACAAGTTCAATTTAGTGAAAACTTAAACCAACAAAGAATAGAAATTTTTTTGCAATAATCACAATTCTATATATACGTGCAATATACATGCAGGTTTTAGTCATGTATGTGCATGCACAAGACAGAAGAATCTTTGCTTTAGATACTTGTAGCATGTAGCTATAGTATCTTTGTGTGAGAGAGAGAGACCTGGGAGAGAGAGATACGATGTTGTAGATTTGCGTGAGAGAGAAGGAAAAGACTGTGTAAAGACTTTTATTCTTGGAAACTTGAAAAGAAAACTGAATCTATCCTCTCTACCTCTTGCTCCTTTGTGGGCTCAGATAATTTAGGGGAAGTTGCTGGCAGTTACGGAGACTGGATTATTAGCATTTTTTCTTGTTTTTTTTTTCTTTTCTTTTTTTGGCTCCGTTCGTGGAGTATCTCAAAAAATTTCAGCCGTCATATTTTTTTTCCCATTTTGCTACAATTTCAGTTCATGGTGGTGACATTTTTAGCTGGGTTTTTGCGTAGCTTCTTGCTGGTTTAGGGATTTTACATACTTACTGGTATGAAAACGCCAAATTTTGAAGTTATGAACTTTTTAAAATATAGCATGTTTAAGTGAAAGTAGTTAACTAGGTAAATTAAGTATTTTTTTTATAAAATATAAAGTTATATTTCAATGAGTTTTGTTAATTAATAGATGAATTGAACTAAATATAAGATGTGTTTGAAACAAAAAAACAATGAAAATTTTAACGAAAATATTAACCAGTATACCGAAAGTGAATTTTCTTTTTTAAAAAAATGTAGCAGCACACTCTCCCATAAGTTTCAATGCATTCGTCCAATAAAAAAATTCATTTGTTGATTTTTTAACTAATTGATTCTATTAGTTGTAGATACACTCCTGGAGTAGTTACTAACTTCATTTGGTCAATCATAGGATGACCCTTTTTTATATTTCTTCAGAATTTTAATTTTTGGTAGAGGAAGGTGGCTAGAATAAATCAAGCTAAAAGCTGAGGAAAAATCTCACTGATGAAGTATCAGCAAGCATATACAATTATTCACAAAAACAAAAAAATGCAAGCAGATTCAATTAAATAAAAGGAGGAGTCCTCTAAAAAATAAAATGCTCTACAACTTCAAAAAACCAAACTTTGCATAGCCAATCCGCAGTTTGATTAGCTTCAAACGTCACACTCCAATTGTCATGACTTCTACAATTTTGTGTGAGGTGTTTAAGCATTATCCAAGCTGTCCATTAAAATTTACAAATTAATTTTGTAAAACTCCGTTAAGCAGTGTGTGTGGGTTCTATTTCTATAGATGAAAGAAAATAAAAACAAGGAATATTAGAATAAAAGAAAAAGACAAATAACAGGAAAATTCCAAGCAAAGCAGTAACATAACAAATCATTTTTTAAGGTATAACATATTCTTGTTCCGAAAATCTCATAACAAAGCTTTAATAATTTTTCAAGTATTAATAGTTAATATTAAAAAGCAGGAAAAGCAATATCTGTGCATCAGCAAGAGAGAAAAACACAGTTATTGATACAACTTCTCATAGCTAGGAACTCGCCTACCCGGTTATATAGTAAATTAATGCAGTGAATACAAAATAATTTTTGGAGCAAATTTATCACTATTTAGTGTGCACATTTTGTGTTTATTTTCTAATGTCTTCACTAATAACGGTAAGACAACTTTGCTTGAAGTTGATTTAACATGTGAGGTCTGAGTATGTAAAACACACTTCAAATTATGTAACTAAAAAAGAAAAAAAATACGCTTCTAACCCAAAAAACTCATATTTGATTATTTTGAATAGAATGAGTTCAAAAATACATATCTAGTTGAAAGAAAAAGAATTTGACATATTTGTGTTGGGTTGAAAATGATATATTAAATGTTATTTTAAAATTATGTTTGCGATAAATGATTTTAAACGTAAAATAGTATGAATTTGATTGAATTTATTTTGAGAAAATAATTACTCTTTAATTTTATCTTGTAAAAATTCTTAGTGAAATTATTATTTTTTGTAAAATTTATTATTAATTTTCATTTTATATTTACTTTCAATCAATAAAATAATATAAAATTGTTCATATATGTTCCTATACACACAATTTAATTGTATGGTAGATATTAATATTCCTGTCTTCAAAAATATTTTCAATACAATTTTACCAAGATTGTGAAGACAGATTGTGTCAAAAAGCATGAATATGCTTATGAATAAGTAGTTTTGCCGTACAATTATACTTAACGTATTTTCTTCTGCTTTGTTATTTTTTCTATTGTCGAAGTTAATATAACCAGCAATTTCGGATTTAAAATATCTAAAAGCAGCTAGAAGGTACACAAAACTCCAGCTAAAATGTCACAAGCATGCACTGAAATTGTAGCAAAATGGAAAAATAATATAAAATGGGGACTGAAATATTTCGTAGCATTTTTCTCTCTCTCTCAATCACTAAAGTAGAAAAGAAAAATCATGTGTTAATATTAATGTTAATTATAAATATTGCAGGGAATATGGAACGAAAAAGAAAAGAAGAAATAAATAAATAAACAATTCTCATAGTAATCCATTCTCCGTAACTGCCTGCAACTTCCCCTAAATTATCTCCACCCACAAAGCAGCAAGAAGCAAAGTAAGGATAAAATCAGTTTTCATAGCTTCCATACATAAAAGTCTTCACACAGTCTTTTCCTTCTCTCTCACACTCAAATCTACAATACCGTATCTCTGTCTCTCAGGTCTCTAACTCTCTCTCAATGATACTCTAGCTAGATGCTACAAGTATCTAAAACAAAGATTCTTGTGTCTTGTGCATGCACATACATGACTAAAACTTCATGTCTTGTCTCTTATTATTCTCTTCTTCCCTCTTCTACATATGCACTAGAGCTTTAATTTTAATCATTACACTAGACAAGCATTCATGTGCATGTAAATATATAGAATAGAATTGTCAAGTAATCCACAATTTCTTTTATTTCATGTTGGTTATAGAATTATCAATTAATGCACCATTTCTTCTATTCTATGTTGGTTTAAGTTTCCAATAAATTGAACTTGTGTTTTCATGTAGCAGGTTGTTTTGTGATGATGGCACTAAGCACATACTTCAACTGTGACACTCTTCAAATTCCTAACTTAGAAACAAACACTTTCCATGAAGCCATGCCAGAACTAGCATCACCAAACCCTCAGCACTTATTTTCCTACTCAAATGAAAGCTTCTTCCTTTCAAACTCGCTTTTTGAGAATTATATTGACCCTACATGCGGTTTTCTCTACCCGCCACAGATCAAGCCTTCTTATGATCCCTTCACTTCACTCACTCATCATGACACTTTCCCAACTCATGAAGATTACAATCTTCTCCCTTGCCCTAAACGCCAAAAGTGCTGTTATGACGAGGAACAGGAACACCAACACTTTCACTCTTCACTGCAAGAGATTACTACACCTACAGTGCCATCCAATTTATTTGATGGGTTTGTTGTGCC